>JADMNF010000250.1:0-36511 GCA_016097085.2 Sporothrix curviconia
GGTTTTCTAGTGCGTTTTCATTTTTCACGCTGTATTTTTCTTTTTAAATTAGATTTATTCTTATTGCACTGGCGAGACTGGGGCCTTCTTTTTGGGGGGCTTTTGGGCTTCGCTCCTTCTCGTGCTGCTCGTTCGCCCCCGTCGCCCCCATCGCCTCTTGCGTCGTTCTTTCCACTCCACTCCGTCATCCAACCCTATTCTTTGCCCCATCCACTCTTTCCTCCTGGCCTCCTGCCTTCCCTCCCCGTTGTTTTCTGCGTCGTCTCCAGTTTTCTGTTTTCCTTCTCTTTCCTCTTTCTCTCCCCTCCACCTCTTCCTCCTTCACTCGTCTTCTCCTCCTCGACCTCGTTTTTCTTCCCTCTCCCCTCTTCCCTTTTTGCGATTGCAGGAATAACGTTTTTTTTTTTTTTCTTTCGCCTCCTCATCGCGTCTTTCCTCCCTCTTCTCTCTCTTCGTCCCTCGAAAACAAGAAACAAGAAGCTTCAGCGACCAAATTCACTTTTGTGTTACTGTTTACCTCGTCTTTCTGCCTTTGGATCCTTTGACGATCACTCGACATCCTACGTGCTCTCTCCGCACCCTGCGATCTTCAACCTTCTGCCTCGAGTCCTCGTTCAATCGACCTGACAACCCGGAAGTACGAGACGCACATTGACCTTTTCCTTGCCACGCCTTTCCACGACCTTTTCGTTTCCTCGTCTTGTCCTTTCGCCTCCGACCTCCAAAAGTTTTTTCCCGTATTTCTTGTGCTTTATCTTTTTCACGACAACGTTATCGATTACTCGTTACTCGCTCCTAAATCACGAACCGTCGATACCTACAATTCGATCTCTTCATCCTTTCAAACAACCAGCCTTTTTTTCACCTCCAGCGACAGACTCTCGCATCCTCCTGTTTCTATAGGTCGGTTCTTGGTGCGCGTTCTGCTTTGGTCCAGTCTCGCGGCCGAAACTGCTGGAGCAGCCTCGAGTCCACTCGCGATAACTTTTGAGTCTGGGCGAGATACTCAGATCAGGACCGGTCCTGGAACCTGGAAACTCGTGCATCGCGGCTTTGAACCTCGACCTACAATCGTGTCTCCAGCGTCAGAAAGCCGGACAAAGAGCTGACCTGTCTGCACAAGCAGCAATTTCGTCTCATTTCCCATTCCTCTTGCAACCCGCGACTGTCTTTGACGCTCAACGTCCGAAACATTTGATCTCGCTCGACTCCGCAAGACACCTCTTGATAAACGACAGTCCTATAGTGCCTCTTTTCAACAGCAGCATTATCAACTGGTTCTTCATGGTACCTCTCCAACTAAGCTGTTACGAACCCCATCCTCTTCGATCGTTTCGATCGACGTGTCGAGTCTCTTTTTCTCGCCTCTGGACCTAAGCGCAAGTTATTTGTGGCTTGCTAAGTGGTTGTTTTGTGTGCCTGCAAAAACCGCTTACTTTCCATCTCCAGCTCCTGAGCGCCTGAAACAGACCTCACTCAACCTTTCTACCCCTTTCTTCTCGTTCGGTTTCGTTTGGTCGTTGACCCGACGAAATCTCAAACCTCATCCCCCTTTTCAATCGCCAAGATGCCTGGTGGCGTTTGTGCGTGCTCGACTACGAGGTCGAGCTGATGGCCGAATATGTTGCTGAGATGACACCCGCCTGGCCATGGGCACGTCAAGAGCCCCCGAGTCCTTCCACAAGTTTATCTCGCAGATTCTGTCGTCGACGCCGCCTTCCTCGCACCACCATCCTCCTGGGCATGAATTACTTTGCCAAGCGCATCAACATGATGAACATGATGAGCCCGGCCAAGCTCACGCTGTCCGAGGGCCACGTCTGGCGCCTCCTGACGGTTGCCCTGCTCCTCGGCAGCAAGTTCCTCGACGACAACACTTTCCAGAACCGCTCGTGGGCCGACGTCAGCGCATCCCGTCCGGGAGCTGAACAAGCTTGGAGCGCGAGTGGATGGAGACCATCAACTGGTGCCTGTATGTCAACTCTGGACCGCAGCGAGGACTACACGCGGCCTGGATCAACAGCTGGCGCGAGTGGGAGGACCGGCAAGAAGCGCATGCAGCGACTTGCCTCCATGACGCTGCCAATTGACACCGAGTACGCCAACAACGTCGCTCGCCACCACGCTACTGCCGTGGCCTACAACACGTGGCACCAGGAGCAGATCGCCGAGTACGAGCGCCTGTCGAGAGTCAACAAGCGCAACGACCAGGCGATGCAGCAAAACTACCGCGTCCACGACCAGTCATGCTGGCCCTACCAGGCACAGCCGGACCCGTGGTCGGCTGCACCACTGACGCCTCCCGACTCGGTGCTACGGCACCCCGAGTACATGAACTCGGCGGCTGCCATGAACACGCAGTACGACGACTGGTTCCAGCAGCAGGCTGCCAGCAGGGCTGTGGCCAACGGTGCCTATGGTGCGCCCGGCCGCCACCAGCAGCAGCATCAGCAGTACCCGATCACGGCCAAACCCGACACCGTATCACTCCCGGAACTTCCCTGCCAAGTTGCCAGCTTACAACTTTTTACGGCCACAACATTTTGGGAGAACAGTGTCGACCATGCCGCCAACGGCATGAACTGTGTCCCGCACGGCCACATGGGCAAGCATACGTCCTATTTCGGTGTTGCTCACCCTATGGCAGCCGGTGATGGCTAAGTTCAGCTAGCTGGTTTTTCTACGCTTGCAGCAGCAGTGTCGCAACACACTGGCATTTTCCTTTTTTCCTGTTCTGGCCGCCAACCATATTTTATTATTCACTTTCGGAGCAACCCTCTGCGCAAACGCCCCTTTACGACACTTCTCTCCTGGCGAAAAAAACAACAAAAAAACGAACTGGGCGTTTTGTGCTTGAGCCCCGCTCCATTTTCACGGCTTTTCTTTTTTTTTTTTCACTCGATTTAATGACTTTCTTCATACGGCTTTTTTTCGACACCCATACATCATCTACAGGAGTTTTCTACGGATTTGCTTTTTCGCCTTAATATCCCTACGGCTTGGATCAATTCGGACTTTGGCATCACATTAAAACGGTTCTTTGATATTTTTTGCCTCGACGCCTTTTTGGCCTTTTGGGCCTCTTTCGATTTTCTCTTGCTGAAGTTGTTCGCCCATCCAAATTCTTTTCGATAAAAACAAATTCACGACTTTATTACAAAAGACGAAAAAAAAAACCCAGCAACTTGACGCAGCTCTACGACAAATGGAGTTTTTCCCAGTCAAAGTCTGACTGGCAACTCTTTTTTTCTTCTCATTCTCGCACAGGAAACGATTGAGGGGCCCAGCGACGAGTTTTTTTCTTTCCTTTCTTTACAGTGCCTTGGTACGATAAGGGCAGACGGGCGATACGACGATGCAGTTTCAAGTGGGTCGGTCGGCACAAAGAGAAAACCACAAGCACGATTGTCGATTTTCGGTTACTCTATTGGCAACACACACAAAACCGGGGCCGCCTGCGAACGTCGCCTCATTCGACTCCATCGTGTCCGAGCCTAGGCCACTACAACACCACCGTCGTCGCCCTGGTCTATGCACCTAAAGTGCACCTAAAAGTTTTTGGTCTTTTTTCCCCTTTTCTTCTCTATCTTTCTTTTGTTTTCACTTTCGCGTCTCATGTGTCTCATATGTTTTTCTCTACTACCGCTTGGTAATATTGAATGGAGAGGGAAAAGGTTTACCTGGGATTTCATTTGTTTTGTCTTCTCCTTTTTTGCTTTATTGCATCATGTTTGTGGTGTCCGTCGAGGTTGATTTTATTGGGCCCTGGTTCTATTTCATGACTACCCTTTCATTATATTTTTTTCATTCCCGTTTTGTTGTTTCTCTTATCTTTTCTCTTCTGCCGAGCCTATACATTGTTGTGTTCGGCCAATTTGGGGCTCCCCCTTAATATGGCTCGGACCAACACGACCAGCGCAGCCCTTTTCAGCAACCTATTTTATTTTATTTTTAGATACCGCCACATTGCGGCTCCCAGCCATTTCACTGCCTGGGTCACCTGCTTTCTTCATTCTGATGGATTCATTCACACACTTTTATTTTACAAACTTGTTTCCTGTGCCTCTTTCTCCACTGCACCGCTAACGTTGCATGTCTTGTTTTCGTTCCTTTTTTCTATCTGTTTCAAAAGTGGGATATATCCTTTCCGTCGTTCGTTTTGTGCATGCCAACAAATACCTTTTGTTCTATTTCATAGCGTTTTATGATTTTTTGGAGGAGAAACGGGATACAGGCAGCTGCATGTACCGTGTCCCTCTGTGGATACATTTTATTTTATTTTATTTTTTTTTGATGGGGCACAAAATTGTCGTCTGCTTGTTCCGAATACCACCTTACGCTATTGTCCCAATCTTAGACCAGATGCATCAACTGTGATACTGTCTCGACAGCCCTGTCAGTGTTTAATATTGAGTCTCGATGACGGTGGAATGTTTCGAAGAGAAAGGATTCCGAGAACGGCAGTAGATCGAAAGTCGAAAGGTAGAGAAGTAAACACGACTGTTTCGAGTGACTAAAGCCCTAGAATTACTGCCATTTTGTCCGGCTCGCCTTTGTCTTTCTCGTGGTGGCTGAGAAGAATATGGGGAACATGTTTGCTTTTTGTGGCTCGACACCAGGCTTTTGGCAGTAGTGTGTGTAATGACCAATCAGAGCCGTCTCTGTCAACCGCCGTTTGTACTCCGCCTTCTCCACTTTTCCACTTTGTCTTTGGACATCCATCTCGAGACGACAGCTTCCAACGCGCCATTCCTCAGTATCATTATTGTTCCCCCCCTCTCCCCCCACCATGGCCTCCCGTTTTGTCTCGGGCGGCGCCATTGACGCCGCCACCGGCGCGGCCATTGACCTCAAGCCAACGGCTGTCGTTGCTGGCAATGACACGCCGGAAAAGGCCGCGCCGGCAGCAAAACCCAGGCTGCTGGTGAGGAAGCCTGTCGCCCAGGCTGCTGCCACGCACGAGGCAATGCCAACATCAACAGCCGAGCCTCCACCGTCAGCCACGCCCGCGCGCAAGGCCGAGTGGGCTGCGGTCGAAAAACAGCTCGAGGCCGAGCGGCAGCGCCGTGCCGAGGCCCGCAAGGCTGCGCAGAGTGCTGGCGGCGAGACAAGTCTGTACGAGGCCCTGCAGGCCAACAAGGCGGCCAAGCAGGCGGCGTTTGAAGAGCAGCACAAGCTCAAGAACCAGTTCCGGGCACTGGACGAGGACGAGATCGAGTTCCTGGACGGGCTGGCGGCCGAGGCGCGGGCCAAGGCGGAGATGGCAGCCGGACTGGATGCCTTTCGGGCAGCGCAAGGATGTGGGGCGGCCCTTATCGCAAGGGCAAGGGCACGGGCACAGGCACGGGCACGGGGGACGACGAGGATGGTGACGGGGAGTCAACGACGGGCTGAACTCATTGGCGAGACGGCGTGGGCGGTGGGCCGCAAACGCAAACGGCGGACGGACAACAGCAAGACGGCGTTTCCGAACCTGAAGCGGAAAGGCAGCACGGGCGACAAGGAGGGCACGGAGGACGGGGAGGACAGAGTTGCCAAGGCCGAGAAAGAGAAGGAACCGCCAAAGCAGGACGAGACCAGATCGAGGCCAGCCACAGGAGCAAAGGCGGCAGCACCAGCAGCAGCAGCAGCACCAGCATCGGCACCAAAAGCAAAGGTTGCCTTGGGTTGGCAGACTACGGCTCCGACGAGGACTCTGATTGATGGGGCCGGGGCCGTGTTGCCTTGTCCTGTATGATATTGTGCCATGATCTCGACATGCCTTGTATGCGCCTTGTATGCGCCTACTGTTTTTGATACCACCTTTATGATAGCCTGCACACATTCACGCTTTGCCAAAGGCGTCTCCTCCGTATGCCTGAAATGGGGTTATGTTTGTATGTTTGCTGCTTTTGTGTATGCCCCAACCGCCTGCCTGTAGAGCCAAGACAATGAACCCAGATGATGCAAAATGGAGATGGTGAGAAGTGGGAAGAAGTGGGAAGAAGTGAGAAGACGCGAGAAAATGAAAAAAGGAGAGACAAAGCTAAAATACAGGATGGTGTGACAAAAGAGACTACTCGTCGTCCAGGTTGCCAACATTGACCTTGAACTTGTCGGCGCCCGTCCACTTGCGCGCGGCCCACCGGCCCAGCTGCCGCAGCTTGCCCTTGGTCCAGCCCTCAATCTCGGCCTCGGGCACGCGGATCGCGCGCGCCGCCGCCTCCTGCTCGGGCGCCAGCTCAAACCGCCGCATGCGCTGGCCGATGCGCGGGTCAATCACCACCGGGTTGCGCCACGGCTTCTCGCGCGTCAGCAGACCCGGGTCCTGCTTGATGTCGTACTCGTCGTCCTTCCACACCGCCTTTTGCCAGTCCTTTTCCTCGTTCGCCAGCACGCCCTGCTGCTCGTACTCGTAGTCGCCGTTGTCGCCGTTCTTTGAAAAGCCGCCCGCAGACGCCTCGCGGAACTCGCGCGTGGCCGTGGCAAAGCAGGCCGCGGCCACCTCGCGGCCGATGGCGTCGGCAGTCTTGCGGCGGTTGAGGAAGCGCCAGAAGCGGATGTGCGTGCCCGAGAAGCCGAGCAGGTGCGGGAAAGGAATGGGCACCGAGGGCCCCAGCTCGGCGGGATGAGGCGCGGCAGCGCGCTGGCCGGGTAGTCGTCGGGCGAGTTGTAGGAGACGGGCTGGGGCGGGCGCTTGGGCGCCGCGGACTCGTCTGGCTTGGGCTCCTCCTTCTCCTTCTCTTCAGGTTCTGGTGCGGGCGCTCCCAGTGTTGCCGGCGTTTCTGATGACGCTGGTGATGTGCTGTCTGTGCTCGTCGTCGTCGCCGCTGGTGATGATGCAGCAGCGTCCACTGTGCCCGTCTTCTTTGCTGCCGGCGCCTTCAACGGCCCAGCCAGCCCTCGTGCAGGCCCCGCACGTACTCCTTCCACGTGTGCCGGCCCACCACAATGTCGCCCCGGATGCCCGTGTACTTGGGATGCCGTTGCGCCGCCGCAGCTCCTCCACCACGTCCGCCTCGGTCGGAATGTCCACGGCCGCCTCGTCCTCGCCTCCTGTACTACTGCTGCTGCCGCTGCCGCCCTCGCTCTCGCTCTCGCGCCGTGTGCGCCGCACGCGCTCGGCCACCACGGCCCGCACGTCGCCCTGCCGCCGGCCCACGACAAACTCCCAGTCCAGCCCGCTGCTCGCCAGCACCGGCTTGATGTACTCCTTAAAGTGCTCCTGGGCCGCGCGCAGGCCGTCGCCCGGGGGCGCCTCGAGGTAGACGGTGACGCGACGGGGCAGCGCGCTGGTGTCGGGCAGCGGTTCGCGCGCCAGGGGTGCCACGGCGGCGGCCCAGCGAGCGGTGGCGCGTTTCTTCTCGCGGCGGTCGTAGATGATGGCGGCGGCGAGCGACGTGCTGACGCCCCAAAAGATGAGCCAGTTGCGGGAGGGCAGTTTGCGGGGCAGATTGGGGAGGCCGAGCATGCGGAGGGCCGGGTTGGGCGCCGCGGGCGGCGGAGCTGGTTTCTGGACGGTGTTAGAGAGACAGACGAGAATGGGAAAGAAAAGAGGAGGAGAGGACGGAGATGAGAAAAGGAAGAAAGAAAGAAAGAAAGAGAGAGAGAGATAAAGCAAGAAAGAAAGAAAGACACAGGGAGACGGGGACGACAAAAACAAACGGACTTACTGTTTGGTCTGCCATGGTTGCACGGCTGGTCGCAGTCGCGATATGTCGTTGCTGGACAGACGACGTCAAGATGGAGGGGGCCGGGGAAAGGCGTCGAAAAAAAAATCGATAAAACCGTTCTCTATCCCGATAAGAGACTGTCCCGCCAAAGACCCGCTTTTCTCGGTGGGCGATGACTAAGCTCGAATATAGACGGGACGAGCCGAGCATGGAGACGACATTCGACGACATTCAACGAGGACAGGCACGATTTGCGCCGCTACCATGGAGAGAACAAGATGATGATCCCGAAGCTGGTATTCGATAATTAAATTGAGAAGAGTCGAATTAAATAAAAAGTCCGAGCATAATGGTGGACAGGCACACAACATGTGTCAGCATCCACTTACACGGACAATCACGTGACATCTATTTGTACCAGAATGAGAACAAACCGGTGCCCTTTTCTACGCCACTTTGTCTGCCTAGATACTCGCGTTTATTTCACATTCACAGCTTTAAGCAAATGCATCCTGGGGTATACAACAGTCATGATTGGTATACAAAATATGGAGTTCGTGCTTCGGCGTTGCAAACATCAAAAATAGACAAACTGCAAAGGACGTAAAGCACGTCTCCCACATATTTCTGGTATCTTATTTTCGGGGGTAATCGTGGTGCAGAGATGGGGGGTGGGGGGTGATCGTGGGTGAGTAATGGTAAAACAAAAAAGCGAGCAAGCCCGTAGATGAAAGGGGGAGGAAATGAGAATGAAATGCATATAGCGAGGCGATATCGAGAGAAGCTTCTCGACACCATAGTGATCGCATTCTGCGAGCACTTTTCTGTTACCATGAACACAGCGCTTACACGCCCGTCGTCTTCTCGGTGTTGGCAATCGTCGTGTCCGCAGGCACGTCGTCCTCGCCGATGAGGTGGCGGGCCTTGGCCGTGGCGGCATCGCCGCCGTAGACAGCCGAGTCGCCGTCAAAGTGCTTGACAATCTCCTCGAGGGGTGTGTTCTTGGTCTCAATATAGAAGAAGTAGACAACGGTAAACTCGACGGCCAGCCAGACGCAGTACACCAGGTAGTACTTCCACTGGATGTTGTGGAGCGCGACCGGGATTGACGTACTGGTTGAACCAGAGCGACAGGTCGACGCAGAAGAACATGACCGTGAGGCCCTTGGCGCGGATGCGGTACGGCAGAATCTCGGCCGAGTACGACACCAGCAGACCGCAGAAGCCCAGGTTGTAGAAGATGTAGTAGATGAAGATGAACACAATCACCGAGTTGGCGGCCGCGTTGGTCGCGTGGATGCTGTAGCGCGCCAGGCCAATGGTCGTGCCAATAAAGGTGAGGATCATGCCCACGCACGACGTCAGGAAGAGCGGGCGACGGCCGACCTTGTCGACAAAGAAGCAAATGGTAACGGCCGAGACAAGCTGCACAATCGACAGGTAGCCGTTGATCTCCAGCTGTGTCGTGGAGTTGGTGACGCCAATGAGCTTCAAAACTTGAGGCAAACTACAGCAAGGTCAGCCATGAGCCATACAAGCAAGGCAAGCAAGGCAAGCAAGAAGAGAGGTACGTACAAATATGACACAATTCCATTTCCGCTCCACTGAGAAAAGAAGCCGATGGAGATGAGGATGATAAGACGGTGGCGGTTGCCGGGCGTCGACCACAGCTCGGACCAGGCGTTGCGCTCGTACTCCTGCTCGAGGGCAATGGTCTGCTGGATCTCGTTGAACTCGACGTTGACCAGCTCGTCCTCCAGGTCGCCCTGGGCGTGGTACTTGGCGAGGATGGCCTTGGCCTCGTTGGGCTTGCCCTTGGAGATGAGCCAACGCGGCGACTCGGGGACGGTCCAGATCATGACAATCTGTACGAGCGAGGGAATGGCCTGCAGCAGGCAGGGCACACGCCACGCCCACTGGCCGGCAATGTTGTTGGTGCCAAAGGCGACCCAGGAGCCGACGAGCGAGCCCAGGTACCAGAGCGTGTTGTAGATGGTCGAGTAGATGGCGCGGTGCTGCGGGTGCACGACCTCGGTGATTAGCAGGGGTGCCGAGCCGTGGGCAATGGCGATGCCGAAGCCGAGAATCAGGCGGCCGACAATGAAGAGCGCAACGTGGAAGCCGATGCAGATCAGGGCGACGCCACAGATCATGATGCTGCAGCCGATCACGACACCGGTGCGTCTGCCGAGGATATCGGCAACGTAGGGGACAAAGGGAATGGCCAGCATGCTGCCGATGGACATGGAGGCGGCGATGAGGCCGAGCGTGGAGCTGCTGGGGTTGTTGAAGTCTGTTCTGTCAGCGGGGTTCAAATGTGCCCGGAGCAGAGCCAGCCGAAGAACTCACCGTCGTTCCAGGCCTGGATGGCCTCGAGACCGTTCATCAGCGAACCATCGTAGCCGTTGGTGGCCGAGGTCAGCATGGCTGCCCACAACGTAAAGTAGAGCGTGCGCATGTTCGCCATCTGCCACCACTTCACCTTGGGCCACTCGCGGCCGGCGAGCGTAAAGGTATCCTTGCCCATGTTGAGATGTGTAACGAATAAATAAAGAGAATAAAGAGAATATAGAGATAGAGGTATGAGATCTGGGTATAAAGTTGGTTATAGGACCAAGTGGGATGCAAAACAAGACAAGAATAAAACGGGGGTGTCAAGGCCAAACAGCAGGATGCAATGGCGAGTGTGAGGCCGTTCTGGGGGATGAACAAGAAGAGGAAAAGAAAAAAAAAGTCAAAAAATGAAGATGAACAAACTGGACGAGCCGTATGTTTAATATAGATGTGGTTCGAAGATGGACTCGCTGGGCCTCGTCTGCAAGGCGAGGCACATCCCCACAATCTTAAAAAGTAGGGAACCCAAATTGAGTTCGAGACAAGGGACAGGGGATGGGGGGGAGGGGAGTATATTGTTTGCGAGGAAGGGAAAGGTGTGACTGCGAGAGGGAGGGCGCGAGCGGTGCAGAGTGTGTGCTGCGCTGTGGCTGGGAAGGATGAAATAAAATGTGTAAAATATTACTTGAATGAGAAGAATAGGAGAAGAAAAACAGAAAAAAAGGAAAAAAAGGAAAAAGAAAAGAAAAAAGAAAAACAGTTGGGGTAGGCTTGCGGCAAGACGGCTGCAGCTTTCCACAGGGGTCTTGGCCAGCAGCAGAGCCTTCGGCCTCCTCAGGTGTGCTCCCACACTTTCACACACGCACACAAGATGATCCATTGCTCTCGATATGCTCTGCAGATGTCTGGCGCTGGCGGGACCTCGACGAGGTGGAAGCCGGGCCTAGGTCACAATTCGGCCTAGTTTGGGGTAATAAGAGGGAAAAGTGTGGGTGGCAGAGCGAGAGGGGAACCGGGGTGAGGAGAAGTGGAGGTGAGAAACTGGCCAGAGAGGGTTTAGACTCCTGGATAAAAGCAAAGAAAGAGGAGAAGACCAGAAAAGAAGATGGCGAAGATGGCGAAGATGGGAAAGGAGAAAGGAGCTGGAGCAAGAGCAAGCAACGCCAGCCGAAATCGACAGAGGCCTGGGCAGTGGATGGGGACTAGCGGGTTGGCGTGGCCACGATGATGGGGGAAGGAGCGTCCGAGATACAACGGTGGCAGGGAAGGAAGAAAGGACGACAGTGGCCGTGTCAGGAAAGAGCACAGGGGGAAAGGGCAAGTGCAAGCCAGCTGGAGCGTGCACGACCCGGTTGACGGGTGCCAAGGCCGGTGTGGCTTGCTGTGCCGTTCGTATTGTGGTGCTTTTTTCACGCGACACTCGACACTCGATGTCCACGGAAAACGTCAAACTTTTTGGACGTTGGGCGTGTGGCTACTTGCCGGCGACAATCGCTGCTCCGTATGGCAAAGACACAAAGACACAAAGAGACAAAAATGTCCCAGGCGGCAGAGAACACTTGCAGTTACGGAAGGTACGACCAGTACATGTACTCCGTAGAACGGGGCACAAGGGCAGAAACGGAAAGGGCGACCCTCGCATCGTTCGCTTCGATCTTCGCCTGTGGCAGGCTAACAAAAACTCTCTTTTACTGCCGTAGATACAGAGTATTACATGTACGGCGGCTGCGACGCTGGCTGCAAAGGTCTGGCCATAATGTGGGTCCCCCAAGGCGAAAGAGAGAGCGGGCAAGCCAAGATAATGCTTGTACGAGTACTCAGTAGAGTTTGAAATAGACTATGTGACCGGGTGGCGGTGGAAAGGAGGGAGCACTTGAGCACGAGAACAGATAGGCACGAGGGCAGGCGCGACCGACAAGTCTTGTCCGTCTCCAAGAGAGCGGGTTTGAAGACCAAAAGTGGAAAGAGGCTCAGGACATCGAGAACGAAGAGAGGAAAGAACACCATCAACTGCCATTTTACTCCGTACATGTACACGAGGGAAGGAACCCCATCTAGGCGACACCACCCCGGCAAGTGGAGCCCACCCACGTTTCCCCAGGAGTTCCAGCCAGCCAAACCGGGAGACCTTGCCAGACACAGTTGGATTGGACCGTTTGAGCCACTGAGGATCAATGGCACAAGGACAGGGCCTTTGTGGTTGTTCGTGCCGTCTTCCCGGGCGATTGCTTGGACACGCCGAGGAAGAAGCCGAGGTGGGGAGAAGGGAAGAAGAAGACGACGAAAGAAGGAAAAAGAAAAGAGAAACAGAAAGAGAAACAGAAAAAAAAAGAAAACAAGACAGGGAGAGAGAGATCGCACGGCGTTTTGATTTTTTATTTTAATTTTTAATCTTTTGATCAGTGATCGACTCGGCTCGTCTATCCTCACCTTTCTTCCCCCCTCCCTCGTGTTGTTGCCTGACTTATAGCCGAGAGACAAACCCATCAAATCGATGTTCCAACAGACCGTTTTCTCTGATTAACTTCCCAAGAGCTCTCTCCAGGCAAGTAACAGCTGAAGAACATGTACAGACAGGACGAGAGAAGTGATGCCTCGCGAGCCTGGCTGTCGTACGGAGTGCATGTACATGTACCTGGTCACATTCAATCATTGCAATGGGCGTGCGGTAAAAGGCGTCCAACAGGCGGCTGCACTGCACGAACGGCACGGCTGGTGGCGTAAACCTGGACGAGCCAAGACGCCCTGAGCGGAGTGAGAAAGTGGGTTGAAAGCGCCAAGAGGATGAGTACAGTACAGATATGTACTGCTGGCTACTCCGCACGGCGTAGGACGTCGTAGAGAAAAGCCTGGTTGAGAAGATGTAAGATACTTTACTCAGTAATAACAGAACAGCAAAAGTAGCCCTTGCGCCGCATCGCTTGGGTGGTGGACGGTCTAATCTGCCACAAATCCATCTTTTTGTAGAGCAGGAATATGGTGATGTGACCCGTGATGGGCTTGCCTGGGCACGGTTCGTGTTTCCAGCCACAGTCTGGCTCGGCCGCGTCCTGTCACCAGGGACGTGGAAACATGTGGATAATGAAAAATAGATGGAATGATCACGGGCGACAATTGACAAACCCCTTGGCATTCAGCTGGGGACTCCCGAATGGGGCAAGCTAAAAGGATAAATGCAAAAAGATGGGGCCTCGGGAAGTCACTTGAAAAGGACAAGACGAGAATCAATGTTGAGAGTCTAGCAGAAGAAAAGAAGAAAAGAAGAAAAAAAAAAACTCAGAGCAAGGAGCTCCTCGTCCAGATACAGCCGCAAATATCAACTCCCCGTCCCTGTTGGAGAGGCCACCCAAAGCCTTGCCACATACCTGCAGTTCAACCAGTGCAGATGCATGTTCCCTTGTCCCGAATGCCAGCGGGTGCGAGGGACCAACTGACAGCTTGTAACGTGCAGTCCAGAGTTTCAAGAAAGCCCGTTGTGCTATTTTGTCATCGACATGACATGCAGTTTTCTCTCTCTCTTCTCTTGAATTTTTTATTAATATTATTTGACGCCCTCTCCCCGTCGGCACATTTCAGCCTTCCTTCCGAGACAAGACCAACAGCCAAGCGTTAGCTGCACCCTTGCTACTAGCAGAAGGACCAGGGGAGAGAAGGCAACCAAGAAAGATGGGGTGTGTCATAGGCAAGCATGCTCGTGACTGGCAGGCGAGGGAGCTAAAGAAAAAAAAGAAAAAAAAGAAACCCCAGACAATATTTTTCATGTCAGTCTCTGGCCAGCAGGCTGGTTCCAGTCTGGATCCAGTTCCCCTGTCCGAAAAAGGAAACAAAAAGAGAGCAAAATACAGTAATAGTCCGTTTGGAAGCGAGAGAACTGGTCCCGATCCATGTAGCGTTGCATCGCCGACTTGCACGCGCACGGGATGGCCACTTCATGCACGAACGAGGACGGCAGGGACAGCAGAACCAGAGATGTGACAGACCGAACCGAGACAAAAGAGAAAGACAAAGAGAAAAGAAAGAAGAAAACCAGAGTGCCACCCAGGAAACTCGGGAAGGAAGCCTAGCCGAGCAACGTCTGGAGAAATAAGATGCCACATACCACAGAGTGTTCTTGGGTGTCTCAGGGATACCTGTATCCATACAAGTAGTTCTTTTGTGTATGTATACGGAAAGCGTCGTAAGACGCTGTCATCTGTATATATGCAAGGCTTGAGAGGATAGGATGTGGGAGCTTAAACCGAGAGGCGCATGTACCGGCTATTGCACGTTTCTCCCGTGAAATGACGGGCTTTCCTTGACAGCAGCGCGGCTGGGAAAGGAACAGCAAAGACCACGACTCTGCCAGTCTCAACGGCGGCAAGATGGCCGACAATCAGCTCATCTCAGCCAGGCACAGACCAGGCAACAAATGCGAGGGGAAAGAAGAGTCTCGGGGAGAAACCAGGACACCGGCACGGAGTGCAACACCAACGACTCGACAGCCAACAGACCCGGATGCAGAGGCAAAAGTGTGCCAGGCGCTGATGAAGACGTCTCGAACTCGGCCCTGGCTTCCTTGTGGCTTTTTTTCTGTCGTGTGCTCGCCTTGCCATCGCTCTTGTCTACGGAGTTGTCACAGCTCACAGCTTTCATTGTCATCGCATCCCTTGTCTCTCTCTTCATTGTCAGACCTTTCGCCATCGCCCTCACCCTCACCCTCTTGACGCTTCCAGGAAAGCTTGCAGCAGGGTTCCACGGATGGCTGCCGGCCGACACCCACTCCACGTCGGCCCGAGAGACGACGCGGCGAATGAGCGGCAACAAAAGGAGAGAAGAGAGAAAGAACGGCAAACTGAGGATGGCAGAAAGACGAGCCGAGATTTCTATTAATATCCGCCGTGCGTTTCTGCGTCGCTGACAGACGGTCTGCAATGACAAAGGAACAACGGAAAAGCATCGCGGTACGGGCGGTATTACGACGGCCAAATAGACGGCCAAATAGGCGGGCAAATATGCAGCTGCTGTTGAGAGATGGCAGTAAATGAGGAAAAAAAAAACAGAAAGAGAAGAGAAGGAAAAGAGGAAGAGAGAAAAAGAGAGAAAAGCTCACGAGACTGGCGTCTGCGAAGCATCCAACGGCCGCTTCCTTTTCTCTTCTCTCACACGGCACACAACCGCAACACCACGTGGAAGCTGGGGCTGGTTTCCCTGCTCCTCATTCAGTCCCTGCATTCACAGGTCTGAGTGACAGCCACGATGCGTGAGACGAGTGGGAGGTGAGTGAGAGAGAAGAAGAGAGAGGAAGATATGGCACTCTCCCAAGGCACTGTGCCGCGTCTGTGCCGCGCGTGCTCCCGCCTTGCCCTCTCTTTAATGAAGAAAGAGGACAGGCAGACGAAACGGCGCCTCCAATTCAGTGAGTAGGTGAGAAGAAAAAACAAAGGTCAATGGCAAAACCATGTGAGCCGAGAAGGCATGGAAAGTAAACAAACGCCTGTAAATATAGAGCAATAGGGAGCTACAGGGGCAAATGCGCCCCAAGAAGTAAAGAACGCTGCAAAGCAACACTGTGCCCACTACAACCGCGCTAACTACACTGTATTTTCTCGCATTTCTCCCCGTCTGCTTAGTCACTGCGCTTATCTTATCGCCACTTCGCCTGTGAACCGCTAAAACTTTCCTAGCAGCGCATCCGCCACCAGACATTAAACGTCTTTCCATCACGACTGTAACTTCTCTCCATCATCCATACCACAACCCACCTCCTCCACCACCACCACCACTCCCGTAATGGACTACCAGAACCGTGCCGGCTCCAAGTTTGGCGGCGGCGGCGTCGCGTCCCACAGCGCCACCAATGCCGACCGCCGCGAGCGGCTCCGCAAGCTCCCCTCGAGTCCATCGACCTCGACCACGACCCCTATTTCTTCCGCAACCACCTCGGCTCCTTTGAGTGCCGCCTGTGCTGACCGTCCACCAAAACGACGGCTCTACCTTGCCACACCCAGGGCAAGAAGCACCAGACCAACCTCGGCGCGCCGCGCCGCCGCGAACAGCGCGACCAGAAGCGCGAGCTCGACCCGGCCACCGGCCTGCCCGTGGGCGTGGCGGGCGCCGGGTTTGGCGCGCTGGGGTTCGGCGGCACCCGGAGAGCAGCGCAAGAACATTGTGCGCATCGGCCGGCCCGGCTACAAGATTGTCAAGGTGCGCGACCCGGCGACGCGCCAGGTGGTCGCCTGCCTGTTTCAGCTACAGTACCCAGACATTGGCAACGGACGTGACGCCGCGGTGGCAGGTGACGAGCGCGTTCAGCAGCGCGTGGAGACGCCCGACCGGCAGTTCCAGACCTGCTGGTGGCGGCGGAACCCCTACGAGACGTGCGGCTTCAAGATCCCTGCGCGCGCCCTGGACCGCCGCGCGGCCGCACGTTTGACTACTGGAGCCGCGACGCGCGCGAGTACTGGGTGCAGGTCATGTTCATGACGGAGCGCGAAGAGCAGTTAAACGCCGCGCCGGGCCTGACAGGGCGTAGAGGTGTTTAGGGCTGTTTTGGGCGGTCGTTTGTCGTTTGTTGTCGTTATTGATATCCGAACTGTACATTATGGCGTTGGGGACGGCTTGGCTTTGCGGATACAAAACTAATTGATGTTTGATCATTTAATACGTGTTGCTTTTGTGCACTGTCCATTTCTTGTATCTCTGGGTCTCTGGGTGGTTATGAGACTACATTTGTGAAGAACTGCTGATCTCTCCTGATTTGTTCATTTATAAAAAGACAAGCACTGTTATTCACTTGCAACGACGCAGTCCTCATTCAAGAAATAATGATTGTGCATTGATTGGTAGATGGCTGCTACTATAGGTGGCCGGTCTCGTTGCAAGACAGCAAGACACAGAACAAAATAAACAAGGTATTAACCCGACCCAAACAAAAAAGTCCTCGACTAACCGATAGTCACTGCTGGCGCCACAACAGACTGTGTGCCCCCAACCCTTCTACCGGAAGTTGTTGTCGAACCGCTTAAAGGTGTAGCCGATAAACGGCAGACTCATCTCGGGGCTCTCCTCGATGGCGCCGCGGCCGCCGTTGGCCGCCTGCTTGCGCGCGCAGCACGGTGGCGTTGTCCGTCTTGGTCGCCCAGCTGGATGTCGTCGGGAAGTAGGTCGTGTCAATGTTGACGTGAGGCGCGGCTCAAAGGGCGCGCGGATGCGGCGTAGGCTGTCAACTCGGACGCCGCGGAAGAAGGCGTGCGCCTTGATCTCGTGCGCGCCGCCGCGGCCCAGGCGGTTTCTCCGTGTTGCAGATCAGGCTGCGGATCAGGTTCTCGGCCTCGGTCGCCCAGCTGGATGTCGTCGGGAAAGTACAGGCTCTGGCGCCAGGTGACAATCTTGTGGTAGGTGTCCGTGGCGGTCCTCGGCGCAAAACGGCGGCCAGCCCACCAGGCACTCGAACATGATGGTTGCCGAGCGACCACCAGTCGCAGTCAAAGGTGTAGCCGTGGCCCGTGAAGATCTCGGGGGCAATGTAGTCAGGCGTGCCGACCGTCGAGTAGGCCATCAGCCGGCGCGGAGCGCCGCCAATTCGCTCCCTAATCTGTGGGCCCGGTTGCTGACGGTCAGGTTGATCTGGTCAATGGACACCGAGTTTGCGGTCGCCGCCGGCGCGGGCGCGAGCCGGCCGGCCGGCCCTGCAGCAGCTGCTGGTAGTAGTTGTTGTCGTGCAGCTTGTGGAAGCCCGTCGACAGGCCGAAATCCGTCAGCTTTGACGTGGCCGCCGCGGTCCAGCAGGATGTTGTCGGGCTTGATGTCGCGGTGAATGAAGCCCAGCTTGTGCACGGCCTCAATGGCCAGCACAATCTCGGCAATGTAGAAGCGGGTAATGTCCTCGGAGAAGATCTCGTACTTGATGAGCATCGTCATGAGATCGCCGCCCGGCAAGAACTCCATCAGCATGTACAGGAAGTTGGCGTCCTGGAACGTCGTGTACAGCTTTGACGACCCACGGGCTGTCGGACTCGGCCAGAATGTCACGCTCGGCGCGCACGTGGGCCAGCTGGTCGCGGCGGAACATCTCCGCTTGACGAGCGACTTCATGGCGTAGACCTTGTTGTCGGCCTTTTTCTGCACCAGCTTGACCTCGCCAAAGGCACCCTTGCGATGATCTTGACCGTAGTGTAGTTCTCGGGCTTGTCCTTGGTGCGCAGGAAGCGCAGTACGAGCCCTCTCGCCGGCCGGCCGTCGACCAGATCTGCTCGCGGCGGGCAGACGGCTGGTTCGGCTCCGCCAGCTTCTGTTCCATCTCACTCTGTCTGGGGGGACAGCAATGTTAGTTTTGATTGTTTTCTGTTTTCTGTTTTCTGTTTCTGTTCTCTGTTCACATGCTGGGTGCTGCCACAACTTACCTCTGGTTTCTCTCGCGCGCGCGCTTGACGCTGTCCTTGAAAAAGTCGGCGGCCAGCTGCGAGCACTTCTTCTGGTTGTTGTTGGCGTTGGGGCCGAAGCGGTCTGGGTTGCGGTCGGGCGCGCTCTGGAACTCGAATGCCGGCGGCACCGGCTGGCTCGGCAGCGGCGCGTTCAGGTAGCTGTTGTAGCCGCCGGCCGGCTGGTAGCCCGTGGCACCGGCCGTGCGCGGGCGCTGCAGGGCGGACGCGGGGCCGCGACCGCTGCTGTTGCTGTTGACACCGACACCGCCAGCCGCGGCTGCTGCACGTGCACCGCCCAGGTTCTGGTGCGAGAACTGGTGGGCCAGGCCCGTGTTGGGGTCCGAGGCGCCGGCGTGTTGGAGCGCGGCGCGTACAGGCTGTTGGCGCTGGCCGAGGCCGAGATGCCGCCGGCGCTCAGGGGGCCGTTGGCCGAGGCGCTGAAGTCGTTGCCCTGGTGCGCCTGCTGCTGCTGGGCGGAAGAAGACGAGGCATACTGTGGCACGGCGTACTGGCCTTGTGTAAAGTAGCTACCCTGCTGCTGCTGCTGGGACGAGGCATAGCCGGAAGATTGGTACTGCGACTGCTGCGACTGCTGCGACGACGAGGCAAGGCCGCCGTTGCCGACCTGGCCGTTGGCACCGCTGCCCGGCTGCTGCAGTTGCTGGCTGCTTGGTGGCGGGAAGACGGGCTGGGGAAACGTCGAGGGCGTCGTGGGGTAGGCACGGTCCGTAGCAGCGAGGCGGTCGGCGTTGCTGGTGTTGTTGAAGTTGAGGTAGAGGCGCTGGTTGTCCATGGCGGGCGATTTGGTTTTGGGGGACGCCGGGAGGGGCGGGGCTTGTTTCTCTTGTTGTTGTTCCCGTTGATGATGTTGTTCCCGTTGATGATGTTGTTCCCGTTGATGTTCTTGTTGTGTTTGTTGTTGTTCGGTCGAGCTGCAGCAAAAAGGCTACAGATGGAGGCTTGGCGTCGAAGTTGCGGTCGAACAAGGAACGCGGCTGGAGAGGGCGTTAGTCAAGGTCATTGACAGGCGAGCGATGCGGTGAAGAAAGAGAATATCGACAGAGGAAAGGCGGCAATAGCCCCTGAAGCACGAGCCCACGATGGTTCCTGCAGAGGAATGGAGGGGTCTGGCGCGGCAACGGGCAGATGGATAGACGGGCAGACAGCGGAGGAATGCGCCGTGAAGCTGAGACTGGTCGATGCCGAGGGAGACAAGGGAAAGAAAACAGGGAGAGGGAGAGAGAAGAGAGAAGAGAAAAGAAAAGAGAAAAGAGAAAAGAGAAAAGAGAAAGAGAGAGAGAGAGAGCTTACCTGGGCGGTGAGAGACGATGGGTGCTATAGCGGTGCTCGCGCGTGCCAATCGCAGACGCTGGTCGATGAGATGAAGCAGACGGGAAGACGCTGGAGAGGGCGCTGGCGAAGACGCTGCACGTTCGAGGCGGATGTCCGAGAGGTGGAAGCCAGACAGTTGCAGAACCAAGGAGAAAACGACAAGATGCACCTCGGATGGAGCCTTCTGTTTTGGGGCGCTTTCACGATGGACGGGAGTGGACTGCGAAAGGGGAAGGAGAGAACACGACAGCACGGCGTCGGGAAGGCGCAGTTGGCGCAGTTGAAACGCTGCAAGTAGAGCCGCCTGGCTGGAAGAATGGCAGAAGATTAGGCCGTTCTCCAGCGCCTTGTGTCGAGGTCTTGGGGCGGAAAGGCCCTGACACACCACCAGAGCTAATGCTGATTAGGGGCTTTTTGGGCCGTTTAGTGCCCCGTGGCCAGGCCTGGAATACCCCGCAACCCCCTTTTCCTCTTTTTAGCAGCCTTTTTCGCCTTTGGGGGCATGTACCACCCGATAAGAGCACCCTCGGTCTTTATGCAATTAAACGTGCAGAGTGCACAAGAGCCGCCTTGCAGCACAGGTCTGATAGCCTTGATGTTGGGTACTTTTGTCGGCCGATTCCGTGCCTTTCTTACTCAATTTCATCCGATGTCTTGGGTCTGTAAAACGCCAGAAGATTCTGTCGTCATCTCGCCGTGTCTGCTGCGTTTCCTCGACAAAGGACCTGCACATGCTAACGGGGGCAGGCCAGGTAAACATCTTGCATAGCTCTGGAGAACAAGGAGCGGTGTCGAAAACACTGGGTCCGCAGAAAGCTCATGCTAGGTTACGAGCTTGGCTATGAGGAACGCTGCTGATGAGGTTGGGGGTTGATATATGTTCTATGCTCTTCATCTGTTCTCCTTGCGTTTGCCCGTTTTTATCGATTGTCCTCTTATTCTCTAAACCGCAGATCGACTGGCTAGTCTTTCAGAGCCGTGCCACCGTAGCCGGCTGGCCCACTCTGTCCTGTACACGTCGTCTATCTCCATACCCACAGCGACATGCGTACGACTAGCAAATGTACGACGTACAAGTACATAGCACCCCCCCCTGCCCCGAGAAACAGGTCAAAGGCGTGCCATGCAGGTTGCGTGTCGTCGCACGTCCTCCCCGTGCTCTCTGTAATGTTTGTCGAGTCTGTCAGTTGACGTCGGTCGTAAGCGTGCAGGAGAGAAAGAGAAATCTGAATTCCATGGAATTCTCAAACGCAAAAAAAGTAAAGTAAAGCAATGATATGAGCTTGATATGCCGAACCGCGAAGCAGGCAACTCCTGAAAGACAACAAAACAGGCAAAAAAAGGCAAGCCGAAAATATAAAGCAAGTCGCAAAGACGGACCAGACAGACCCCGTAGATTAATCCAAAATGACAACAAAAAAGTAAAGTAGACCAGTTTTTTTTCCCCCCCGCCGAGCTCTTCTCTTCTCGCTCGCTCGATCTTCTGTTTCTGTCCTTCGCTTCGCTCGCCCTTTGCTTCACTCGTTGTGGTCCGCTAACGCGAGTCCACTCCCTACGGGGTGCGTCTCGATCGCTGTCGCTCGTTGTCGCTCACGAGAGACAGTAGCCCGGTCCGTCACTCGCAGCTGTGCTGGTCCGCAAGACGGTTCGGGCCCGTGGCTAGGTCGCCGGCTCGTCCGCTGCCGCGCAGTCCCAGGCCCGTGTCCTGGTGCGACAGCATCGAACGACGAACGCGACTGCGGGCGGCAGTACTGGTGCTGCGGCGGGCATCGGCTGGGCGCCCCATTAGGGGCTGCGCTGAATACGGGGTTGCTGCCGCATGGGATCACACCGCCCGTCACGTTGCGGCCGGCCGCGCTCGGGCGCTTGCTGCAATGCGGCCTGGCGCGCATGGCGGCGGCCTCGGCGGCTTGCTGTCAATGGGCGGCCTGGCCGCGCAATGGCCGGCGGCTCGGTCGGCGGCCTTGGCCATGCCGGGCGTGCTGGCGGCGGCTGCTCTGCGGCAGCAAGAAGAAGCAAACATGGTGGGTGATTGGCGATGACGGAATGCCCGACGGCAAAGACAATGGGCAATGACGATGCCGGCGGCGCCCCGGGTCGTTTTTGCTTCTTCACATTCGCAACGTGGTCTTCGCCGGGAACGAAGTTTGTCGGTGTCGCACATGAGGCCGGCCGCGCAAGGTGGAGAGGCCGTGCGTCGAGAAGGCTACACGAATGAGCGTCGTCTTGCCGGGCGGTTTGAGCCACCCGGCTGGACTGCACGGGCAGACGTCGTGGAGAGGTCGTGGTCGTGGAGGCAGACGAGTGCGGAGGCGGTGCTCGGTGCTGCTGTAGGTGCTCGTCGGGGCGCGGAGGGCGAAGCACAGGCGTGGCTGCAAAGCGCGAGGCGTCGCACCGCCCCTTGTTGTCGCGGGCCAGCAGCGGCAACGGGCTTCCGCCGGCGCAGCTCGTCGAACGCTCGGCCGTCCTCTGGCCCGCACGGCTTGATGGTCCAAGGCGGCCTCGATCAGAGCCTCGTCGGGTGGCAACGTGCATGAACAAAGCACTGGCCAGCACTCGGCGGAGCACAGCGATGAACTCCTTGGCAGGCGGTTGGCCAGGCAGTACGCGATGCTGCCAGCGTGGGCCGCAGGCGGCAAGGCCGCGAGGGGTGGCGGCCTTCGTGTTGAGGCACTCGGCGAGTCGAGGGAGCTGGATGAGAAGGAAGGAAGAAGAAGAGGCGGAGGCGAGGCCCACGCCGAAAAAGGCCAGCAGGCCGACGGCGGGATTGTGTCGATACGCGCATGTTGTCGGGTTCGTGCGTCGTCGGGGGTGTCTGGGAGAGCATAGGGACTGGGAGACGCTCGAAAAGATGAAGAGATGTCGGGAGGTCCTCAAGACAGGAAACTTGTACAAAAACCGAGGGGAACGGGCAACGAATCGGCAAGCTAGGGCCAATTCGGGCCTCTTGGCGATTTCGACAACGGGAGGGGAAGGTGAGAAAGGAAGGTGCGATGGGCACAACGAAGGACCGAAAGGCGTGAACCGCGAGGCAAACAGGAACCGTCCAAAGGGGAAGGTGCGATGGGCACAAAGAAGGCGAAAAGGCTCGTAACGCGAGGGCAAACAGGAACCGTCCCAAGGGGAACCACAAACAGAAAGACGAGAAAGGAAGGAAGGGGGGATAAAGAGGAGAATAAAAAGGAGGGAAAAGGTGAGAAAGAGGTGAGAAATAAGAATAGCAACGAAACAGAAACGTTGAGGCGTCAGCTGGAGGGAGACCGGACGGTGAGAATTTGACGACACAGCAAAAAGGCCAAAAAAAGCCTCCGCTAAGAAGGCGTAGGCCGCGCCTGAGCAAGCCGCAGGCGATATAAAAAAGCCGACAGAGGGGCCAGTAATGCAGAGAGAAAAGAGAAAAAGAGAAAAAGGGGCAGAGGCCTGGGCAAGACGCCAAAAAGAACACCTAGTCCCGCGACTGGAGAGGCGTACCTTTTGCTGACGGCAGGGGCGCGGCTGGAGGGAAGGGAACGGATCTGGGCGGTCGTCTCTCTTCTCACGTGGTTGCAGCGGCAACGTACGCTCTTTCCTCTTTTGAGCATCGCGTCCTGGTCAGCCAGCCTGGTCCACGAATGGGCCCGCAGTGCAATAAGGCCAGGGTCTTACAGGTCGCAAGGCAAAGAAACAAGTAAGATACAGGGAAACGCGTCTTGGCGTGCCATGCAGCCGTGCTCGTGTAGGGGCAGCCAGAGCTGAACGGGGACAGGCCCTGGCCAGCGTGCTCCAGTGCAGATCGGGCAAGCAGGCAATGCGCACGTGCTCTTCCAGACGTTCTTCAAACATGATCGTTACTTCCCTTTCGGAGTTTTGTTCCTGCCAGAAGTCGAACCGCATCTTTCTTCCTTTTTTTCTATTTTGTCCTTTCTTTTCTCTTCTTCTCTTTTTTTTCTCTTTTCTTCGCTCCAACGGCCCCCATCGTGAAATAAGGGGACCCCGTTGTTCCCGCCCCGCGTCGAGCGGGCCCGCGCTCGCCCAACTCGGGCGTCCCAGTCCTTTTTTTTTTTTTTTTTTTTATTTTTTTTTTTTTTTTAATTTTATTTTTTTTTTTTTTTTTTTTTTTTATACTCTGTCTCCCAATTGGGCCGGTCCAGCGGTGCACCCCTGATGTCCTCTGTTCCAATGCAACGGTCCCTTAATCGGGCGGGAATGCGAGATACGAGCAAGTCACTTTTTGCTGGTGTTCCCGCAGAAAGAGACTGTGGCCATCGTTTCATCTGCGTCAATTGTACAGGAGTACAAAGTACATGTACTCGTGCATGTAGGGCTGCTTCACGTGGGCTTGCTGGCATATTACAGCCCTCTCCTCTGGCCCTGCGCCTCCTGTTCCAGGAAGACCAAAAACACCGTTCATTCGTCACTCGGAGCAAAGAGCGGAGGAGAGCAGCGAAAGACAAGTCTGGGCTGAAGCGAAACGGAAACGCTTCCGCAGAGACCTCGTCGGCATCGAGCGTCGAGCATTCGCAATGGAGCGACAAAGCCAGGACGAGAATGGCGAGAGACAATGTCGAGGTGAGGGACAGATCGACGTCCAGCACAGTTGCGGCAATTCTTCTTTCCCCAACTAACCCAGCGTATCTCAAGTCCCATAGTGCCCCAGGTACGCCTCCGCGGCACGGATTTCGGTCTGTGGCTGAGCTGCCGCAACAAGTAGTAAAGGGCAATTTTCCCCCCCTCCTTTTGCCGCCTTTCCCTTCCTGGCGGCGTTGGAGTGATCTTTTTTTTAGACGGCCGTTTTGTCGTTGTGCGTTGCATTTCTCCCCACATGGATACTGGGGCACGGCATTTGAGTCGGCGTTCAGCCTGCGCCAACTCCTCCGGTGTGTCTTGCAACAGAGACATTGGCAAACAGGAGAAACATTGGGCACAGGAGGAACATGTGGCTGGATCGCAGAGCTGTGTTTTGTGTTCCTCCAAATTTTGCTTGCCAGTTTGTCGCGCGAGTCTTCTTTGCATGCACACTGATCCCACGAAATACACATCGCCGCTGCCGCTGCGCTGTCGATCTCTGTTGTGAGGAACAACCCGAGTGGCTTGGCCGTAGACGAATGACACAATGACACAAGACACGAGGACGGGGGATTGTCCCATGTATCAGGCTGGCGGGAGTGCGGTCGACGATGATCCGACCATTGCAGAGAACGAGGGAGGCCACTCCAGATGGGAGAAGATGTGTCCTGTGGCAGAAGAGTGCTTCCTCTCTTACTGTCAGAACCGTAGATGGTGATGTCCAGACAAGAAAGAACCTACAAACAAAACATATCAATAATCAAGCCACCATCACTGCCCCCGTCCGCCCCCAACACACAATGGCCACCTCGCAGCCGGCAACAACAAAGCCTCGGCGGCGTCCCGGACCGTCCTCGTTCGCCCTTTCCTCGGGTTTTCCCCGCCTCCGGGTTTTTCGTCGCCCCTCATGCAGCCGCTGCTCTTAGGCGCTGCAGCCGCCGCTTTCGTCTTCTCGGCCGCCTGTCCGATGTGTCTCTGCCCAGAGACGGCAAGGGAAAGGGCAAGGGGAGCCGGCCAGCGACCGTGCGGGCCTAACGACTCGGACGCTCCAGCAGCTCCAACAGCTCCGGCACGTCGTCGAAGACGGCCCGATTGACCTCATCCGGGGGATTGCGCCGCAGCCGGCGGGCGACTACGATGCCGGTTGATGGCAGCAGCCGGTTTGGGGCCCGATGGCGCCCGTGGACGGCCTGGCGGCATACGAGTTGCCCATGCCGGTGGTGTCGGCGTATTGTGGGTTTAGGGTGTGCATTCTCTCCTCTGAATGTCGTGTTTTACTTGCTAACCGGATAGACTGGTATTCTAGATGTGTTGGAGGAGCACAGACTGTCACTCGTTCCAGTTTTCCTTTGACGTTTTTTCGCCTTTGATAAAAAAAATACTATTCTATTACAGTACTGGCCGTTTGTACATTTGTAGACCATGTTGTCAAATGGCAACAACGAAGAGAAAAAGAAAAGAGACAAGAACGACATTGAGGGCTCTCTTCTATATTGCAAGCTGAGAAGGTGAAGGGGGACCGGAGACGACGAAGAGGTAACAGGTGAGACCAAAAAAAATGATGATGGAATAAACATTAAAGGGTATGTTGTGCATCGGGAAGAAACAAATATAAAAAAGACACAAGACACGAAGGCACATGACCACAGCTCCAGACACATCACGACCGACAGCGCCAGACACGTCATAACCACCGCCAGACCGACCCTTGCATTGTCAGGTTAGTAGGGAACAAACAAATCAAACTTGAAATCAAACTAAAATCAAGTTTCCTTCATCATGGCGTCAAACTCACCTTCCCCTCTTTCTTGGTACACGACGGTCGCTTCGATAATGTCCCCCGGTCGAGGTCCGGGAACATGCCTTGCCAGCGTCTCGACGACATTGGCGTGCTCGACGCGGTGCAGCCGCTGGGCCTCGGCGGCCTCGGCGCTCGCCTGCCGGGCCGCCGCCTCTTCGGCCGAGCAGCGCGCGGCCGCGCCGTGCGCAACGGCGCCGTCGGGCGGCTGGGCAGCCCTTGGCCGTCGGGACCGCCACCACCCGAACGCCAGGACTCCGTCCCCGTGGCGTGCTCGGCCGTCGTCGGCGATGTCGGCTCGTCCGAGAACAGGCGGCCGATCGTGCTCAGCGGCCGCTGGATGGTCCGCAGCAGGCCCGTGATGGCGTCCTTTTCGTCATCGCGTCCGCCCGCGGCAGTGTCCCCTCCCTCGGCCTCGCGTCCCGCTCCCGCTCCGCTGCCCGATGTCGGTCGGGGTCGGGGATGGGTGCGGGTTGGAGTACCGCATGATGGTTTGCATATTAGCGGGGGTAGGGTTGGGCGGGTCAGTCACGTATAAGCGTCGGTTGCGCGGCGTGGCCGCGGCCTCGCTGTCGACGGGCCCTGCCCCCGCTGCATGTGTTGCACTCAGCCGGCTATTGGGCCGCTCTGGCCGTTCTTCTTTGTCTGTGTCCTTGACATGCTGTTTTCGTCGCTTGTTCTCGCCCTCACCGTCACCGTCACCGTCACCGTCGAATTCCTCGTCGGCCGGCGGATGGGCAACGGCGGCGACTTGCGCGCGGTGCTTTCTCGGCAATGGCGGACACGGCGCCTCGACATTGGCCTCGAATTCCTCGTCGGTAATGGTGAGCGTGGTGCGGTCCATGTTCTCCACGAACTGCACGGCGCCCAGCACAGCGACGACAGTAGTAGCCGGCCTCGCCGCCCAGCTTGTCCTGGTTGCGGAAGCGCAGAATGTACTGGACGTTGGACACGAGGTGGTCCGGGTTGGCCTGCAGCACGACGTAAGATCAGCAGGGGCATGAAGGAGTCGGCGGACGAGTCGGCCTTGTTGTGCTTGAGCAGCCCGAAGATGACCTTGCAGCAGTTGAGCACGCAGATGATCTTGTCGCGGGGCGCGCGGTAGGTCTTGATCTTGAGCAGCTCCTGCTGGGCCAGGCGCAGGAAGCGGCGGCCGCTCTCGCCGGCGACGGCGCAATGTCGAGGTGCTCCTCGCGATCCACGCGTAGATGGCAATCTTTTGCGACAGGACCTCGTCGCGCTCGACGTCCTCCTGGTGCTGGCCGCGGCGGCGGCCGGGGCCCATGGGGCGCTCGCCGCCGCGGCGCTTGGGCTTGGCGCCGGGGATCGGCTGCGGCGGCGGGATGGCGGGCGAAAAGGTCTGCGCGTACAGGCGGTTCATGACGAGCTTCTCCATGCCCTCGCGCGCATTGTCAAACTCGGCGTCGGACAGGTCGCGCCAGACCTCCGCAGACGGCCATCTTGTTGGCGATGAACGCCAGGAAATCCGAGATGATCTTGACCTGCTCGTGCACCATCCACTGCTTCTTGGCAAACTCGGACAGGAACGATACTTGAGGTAGCGCGCCACGGGGTCGGCCTTTTTGTGCCGCAGCTGCTCGAGGAAGCGGTGGAAGTCGAACGGCAGCACGGGCTCGGGCTCGGGCTCGGGCGGCGGCGGCGGTGCAGCGAGACGGGCGAGAGGGGGGTGTCGTGGGTGTTGTGGGTGTCGTCTTGTGCGGGAGTGGCAGACAAAGGGGCGGCCGACGACAACAACGACGGGACAGCTGCCTCGTCCTTGGGGGGCACCGGTGGACCGCTGTCGACGCCCTTGCCCTTGTCGGCAGCAAATGGGGTCGCCGGCATCGTCGTCCCGGCTCGCGGCCGCCCTCTCCTGGACGCTGTCTTTGACGTGCTGGGCCAGCCCCGGCGCCAGCGGCTCCAGGCTCGACTTGCGCGGCGGGTGTGCCTGCCCCCCCGCCAGCGGCACGGCCAGCATCGGCGACGCAATCTCCAGCCGCGGGCTCATGACCTCCTCGGCGCCCGGCCCGCCGCCGTCGCCGCTGAACTGCTCCATGATCGTCTGGATCTCCCGGCGGCCGCCCTCTCCTGGACGCTGTCTTTGACGACTGCTGCCGTCATCGTCGCTCAGGTACCGCCGGTCCTGCTCGCCGTCAGTCACGTCGGTGTCGTTGCCGGCCTCCGCGTCCGGACCGGGGCGAGCGCGGGTGCGATGCGGCCGTCGACGGCGAAGCGCGACAGGACGGGCGTGGCCGGCGTGGGTCGATGTACGTCGTGGACGCGGTGGACGCGGCAGACGCAGCCGCCCCGGCGCTCAGGAACTGGAGGGACCGACGGTTTGGAGGAGGCGGAGGACGATGCCGTCGAGGGTAAAGAGGCAGTGGGCCTGAGGGTGGCCACCTGACGCGTCGATGGCGTCTCTGGCGGCGTCCTTGTCGTCCTTGTCGTCGTCACGCCCGCCGTCCACGGACCCTTCGGGCTCGGCAAACGGGTCGTACGGCGGCGCCTCGTCCACGTCGTCGCCGTCGTCCGTCCATGCCGCGGGCGACTGCTTCACGCGGCCGCTGCTGGCATCTTCGGGGGCGTCGCTGCCAGTCACCGGTCGTGGTGCCGGCGATGCAGAGCGGTCGTGCGCACGTGGTGACATCCAGGGGCGGGGTGTGGTGCTCAGAAGATGCTGGGTCAACACTGTCGTGGACAAGATGCTGGCGTTGTTTGGTGCTTGGTTGGTTAGGCGTGAAGCCGAATTCACATTGCCGTTCCTCGAGGCTACCTATCCTTCTAAACTCTCCACAAAGGAGGGGCTGCCGGCGCTGGCCGCTGGTTGGCCCACTGCTGGCCGCTGCCAGGCGCTAACTGTGGCCTGGGCAACTGAACTGACGTAGGCGTTTTTTTAGCGGGGTCGCTATAGCGCAGCCTCAGCCCCTGTGGCGGGTGAACTGCCCTGGAAGGGCGCTAGGGACGCCATATCTGCAACAGTAGACTGTCTCAGGTCTGAGAGCAGATGTCGCCGACTGGAACAACGCTTCTCTTGATGAGGATGGATATTTCTGGAATTGTTTACAGGGGTTTGTTTCTTTCAAGTGAGAGCGAGAACGAGACAGTGTATTTTGTATTTTTCTTCCTTTTTTTCTTTTTTTTCTTTTTTTCTTTTTTTCTTCCTTTTTTTCCTTTTTTTCCGCTTGTTTGATTGGTCAGTTAGTCACCTTTACTTAGCCCTGTGGAGACAGGCGTTACAGCGGACTTACACGGACATACCGGTAGCTCGAGGCTGTTGCCGCACTACCAGCATCGTGTGCGCTTCGAGGCCTCTCGCGAGACGGAATTGCACCGGAAATCGGAGGCTGCAACGCCGTGTCGGTTGGCCGTTTCGCCGTTTGCACCGGCACGCAGTCTTCTCTCCGGCGCGCAGTCCAGTCGGAGTCCGGGATGCTGTGGGCGGCTTCTCTTTCTGCGTGTTCTCGTTTTCCGTTTGACTAAGTGCACAGCAAGACGGCCCAGCCGTTTACTGCGTCTGAGCGGTGTTAGTGCACTCCAGACTGTGCATTTTAGGAAAAAGTCCGCAGGCACGACATGCTCCATCCAGCAGTCTTTCTTTTATTTCTTTTATTTCTTTTCCTGAATATAATTTTGTGCCCCTTGTCCGACTGTGTTCTTTCTCGCTCGGTCGTGTTTATATAAAGCGCTGTCGTCTCTGTCTTCTCCCACCGGTTTTGTCAAGCTCTCCTCACAAAGTCACTTGCACGCTCTTCACTTACACCTATCTGATATCATATATCCTTTCCCTTCACTTTTACTTTCATTTTATTCCTCCTCTCACCCACTTAACCCTGCCCACCATGGTCAAGGCTGCTGTTTGCTCGGGCATTGGCGCCCAGCTTGTCGTCCAGGACATTGAGGGCCCCGCGGCGCCGGGCCCCAACCAGCTGCTCATCCGCAACGGAGGCCGTCGCCATCAACCCGTTTGACTTTGCCCTGCAGTCCTACGGCTCCAAGTTCTTCCCCTTTGTCCAAGTTACCCCGCCGTTTTTTGGCGAGGACGTGGCGGGCGTCGTCGAGGCGGCCGGCGCGGGCGTCGATGCCGCTGCCTTTCAAGGTGGGCGACCGCGTGGCCGGCCTCGCCGAGCGCAACGGCTTCCAGGAAAAGGTCCTGCTCGATGCCGCCTCGAGCTTCCGCGTGCCGGCCGCGCTGCCGGCCGAGCAGGCTGCCGCGCTGCCCATGGGCGTCATTGTCGCCATGTTTGGCCTCTTCCACCCAGGCTACCTGGCGCTGAGCCTGCCTACCACTGCGGGCCGCAACAACAACGACAGCAACAACAGCAAGGGCGTGGTCCTCATCTGGGGCGCCTCGCACGGGCCGTCGGCGCCAAAAATGCCGTGCAGCTCGCCGCCCCTCGCGCCGGCTACGGGTCGTCGCCACCGCCTCGCCCAAGCACTTTGACAAGGCCCGCGCCCTGGGCGCCGCCCACGTCTTTGACTACGCGTCGCCCACGGTCGTGGCCGACATCCAGGCGGCCGTCAAGGGCAAGACCGTGCTGGGCGCGCTGTGCACGGCGCCGCCAAGCCGCCCTCGTTCCCGCCCATTATTGCCGCGTGTGCCGACGTCGTGCGCGGCCAGGCGCGGCCTTCCTGGCCATGGACCATGCTGATGCCGCCCACCGGCGTGCCCGAGGGCGTCGAGGGCAAGTTTCATCGACGGCACGCACGACAGCAAGAACGCGGCCTTTTCGGCGAGCATCCTGCAGGGCTTCCTGGCCGAGGCCCTGGCCCAGGGCACGTACAAGGTGGCGCCCGAGCCCGCACCTGGTGGGCCAGGGCCTGGACGCCGTGCAGAAGCGGCCTGGACATGGTCAAGGCGGGCGTGTCGGCGAACCAACGGTGGTGGTGAAGCTTGTAGAGGGAAGAGGCCAAGTCAGTCTGAGGGGGAGCTGGCGTCAGCGTTGTCAACACGGTCACACGAGATGATTTTCGGTATACAGACAAGACTTGCTTTGGCATGTCTCCCCTCCTTTTTCTCTGCTGACACCAGCATCTTGATCTCACCTGGCTCTTCTACTTTTCTTCATATCTTGATTTGATTCCTTGGCTGCCTCTGTATGTTTCATGGTGGTGACTTTGTGAGATGCTGTGATGACAAGATGAGGCCAATGTGGGGGAAATATACCACAGATATTAGGGCAAACTCGGCCGGAGAAGGATATGCTTTGAACGGAGCAAAACGTCGTCAGCTTCCACTCAATATTCCTCTGACTTTGGTGATATGGCCTGTCTCACGTGAAGCTCTTCTTTTGTTTGCTCGCCCTTCTGTTTGCCTCACCGACGTCAGACGGTGGCCGTTTGTTTTGCATGTGACAGTCCAGTCCTCCAAAAAAGTATTATAAACCCCGTCTCCCCCTCTTCCGTTCTCTCTCCCTCCCCTTCTTTTTTTCTCCTTCTCTTAGACATACTTGATACTCATACATCGTCTAGTTTTACTGGACCTACTTCGCTGGGTGCGGCACAGACACTGTCGCTACAGCCATGGCGATCGCGAGCATCCTCTGATACCAACTTTGCTCCACCCACATATCGAGCGGCGCCTTCTCTGCCGCTCCAGTGCACTGGTCGAGAGTATTATGGCGTGGCCCCTCAACGCAGGAGCTTGAGTTGTCGAGGCCTGCTTCACATCAGAAGTCCATCATCATGTCATGAGACGGGTATGTTCACCCTGCCGGTCCAGAATACGGACCAACGGACCCGAAAACATTGACTTTGGGCTAACATGAGCCATAGACCGGCGTGGCAAGAAGATGCATCAGGTATCGCCTCTCCTGTGGCATCATTCTGAAAAGTGTCCTCAGCAACGATATTGAAAGAGAACCACGCGAGGATTTTCTGAGACCACAGTCAACAGAGAAGATGCTGGCTGATCGCGGGCCACCATAACGGCGGCAAAAAACACATGGACAGAGTCGTCTCAGCTCCCTTCCACATCACCGTCTAATTCTATGACACAGGACGCAGCCATTCCGAGATGCAGATCACTTGGTGCGAACTACGGGCAGTTTTTTGACGACAGAGCAGGCATATTGATGGGTCTGGTCTTGCTTTCACGGGCGACAAAGCGTAGCTTGCCTGCATATGAATCTAGTCGAGACAACGGAAGAAGGCTCTTCACAGCATTGAAAAAAGATCTGGCTGATCGATTACTATTTTATTCATCTGTGGCTCATTGTCCACCAACTCTACAAGAGTAGCGCATGGCCACCATCCATGGGACATTGGCTTTGTTCTCAACAAGGACTGACCCTTGGACATTGTTTCTCAACCCCTTTGACTCTTGGCATGGCATGCTCGAGACGAACCCATCTTTTGCTGCTGTGGCTGTGTTGTCAGTCAGTTTTCTGTCGGCCTTTTTTCTTGGCCCTCCACTAACAGCTCAACCAATATAGCCAACAGGCTGGAGGCAGAGGCAAGAGGCTTCTTGGTATCGCGTCATGAGACTAGAGGGAACAACTTACACTCTTGTTTCTCACCTTCTACAACATGCTGTACTTCAGTCCATGTGTGCTTCAAAGGCGAGTCGCTACGTGCGATTCATCAGCCCAGCTTGACAACAAAAAGACAAAAAGCCTCGAGGATCCTTTCAAAAGGATGACGGATAAAGAGTCTCTTAGCGACAAATGGAGCGCCTTTCCAGAGAAACACAAGCATAACCCCTACTTCCACTATTGAGGAGGTGGCTTCCCACAGACGACAGAGTTGATGCCATTTATCAGCACTGGCCGCTTGTCTTGCAGACGGACGATGGCTTTTCGACGAAGCTGAAGCCATGCATTGAGTCGGGGCAGAGGGCCTAGCCCTTGCCCTTGATGGTTATGACTCAGAAGTGAAGCCTCTGGTCAAGAGGCTGTGAGCTCGGAGGTGGCTGGAGAAGTGGCTTGAGAAGTGAACGGTGGTGCGGCAGGTGTTGACCAGCACCTTTTTTCAAATGGACCAATCCAACGAGAGCTACGGGCATACGACGACCTGGTCTTGGAGATAAAGATATGCCAAAGAATAAGCATCGATGGGAAGAGAATTTCGAAGTCCATGGCGAGGCTGGAACACGACGAGCAAGCTCTTGGACAACCCATGGCCTAGCAGAGCTTGGAGGATGCAAGCGTCTTTTCTCAGCAGCACCAGCCGCCCAGCACAGAGCAGCAACTGAATATTGTTTGACCTCGGCGTTCTGTGGTGAAGAATTGGGGCTTGCGGTTCTTCGCAGCAGGGCCACCGTTGTGGCTTTGTACCACACATGTGGCGGTCGCTGTCCCAGCCAGAAGCAAGGCGCAACTGAGTCCCACATGCTCTCTCGGGCCCTTGAACGAATATGCGGATCGAACAGCTTCAAACAGCGTCGTTGGCACCCGAATCGAAGCTGGCGTCAGCCATCACCAAGGCGCAACCAAAGGTGGATGCTGCAACGACTCTTTGAGCCGCACTCATATGGCCGCCAGCCAACAACTAAGCTCCCAGAAATATCTTATGCCACGGACACACGGGAAAAATGTCGCGCACCGGGAAGATGACTACGTCATAACAGAGCATCTCTGGAAAGCAGCAAAGATGCCACCGAACGGTCGGTGAAGTCTATGTCACGGCATTGGACACTGAACATGCAAGACCGATGCATCCGTCCCGAAAGAAAGCCCCAAATTCATCTTTTCCGGCCCTTCTGATGAAGGCTGCTTGCAAAAATTCTCGGTGGTCCCTCGTTTGCCGCCGACATCAGACCAGAACGGTGGTTGCTTCTTTTAATATCTGTGGGCGGCCCACAGACGCATACACACCACAAAAAAACACAACACCATGGTCTCAAAACAAAGACCCAAAACACCAGTCGACGACAAGCATCTAGCCCAGTCGGGCTTTAAAACTGGGGCGGGATAAAACGTTGAAGCCCGTGAAGGAACCTCCTTGTTTTCGGGGCATAATATCAGATCCGTTGGACACCTCCTTTGCTTTGGAGCGAGCCGGCCAAAGAAAAGAAAAGAGAGATATCTCACAGACAGGAAGAGTTTGGTTGGCTACAAATCATCAGCTCTCTGAGCCAACTTCAACGCAGCAATGGAGCTCGCTCCTACGACGGAAAACAACAGAATAAACAACCAACAACAAAAAAAGACGGCACAAGGTTTTTTTGTGTTTTTTTTAAAATCCTCTTCCAACGCAAAAATCCTTGGCAGATTATAGCCCAGGGAGAAGGCGAAACACGCAATCGCCTACGTTTGTGGGATCCGAAAACAAGCACCTTTTTCCACAGAGTATCTGTGTATGTTCCGTTTGTCCCATCGACGGTCTCACTTCAGCGAGTTCCTTTATGATACTCCCTTGGCCGCCATATCAGCAACAGCACCAGTCGCCGCTGGTAGTGAGTTGGGCCAGGAAGGTAAGGCTAGTGGGTAGGGTTCCGATCAAGGAGTGACCGAGGACTCTACCACAGACAGAAAGAATACAACAACCATGACTTGGCGAAAAAGCCGAGAACGAAGGAAGGTGAGTATGGTGTGTGTGTGTGTGTGTGTGTGAAGTTATACGACCGGATTTCATCGGAACTCCGTCGTCGTGGCATTACAAGGAAGCTTACAGAGTGGTAGGAATACGGATGTGGTTTCTTGTCTTGATTTAGTAGAAGTTTAATAAGCTTGTTTTTGTATCTGATTGTCTGCCTATATCGTCCCGTTATCCTTATCAAGTTCTTCCTCCGAGTCTACTGATGACGGTCTTTTCTTTTCCCGGCGAGCGACGGTCAGACAGACGACACCGTGAGTATCTTAGCCCACCGGTTGGTTCCCAAGGCGAGCCGACGGGTTTAAACGAAGGGCTCTACTAACATTTTGTTGCGGCAGGCGTCGCGCATAATAATCCTCATGACATACACCACCGGAACGAAACGCCAACTGCGCACCGAAGACGGGTCCGTAGCTCGATGGCCGACAAAAAACGCCGACCACGAGTCAGACGAGGAAGACGACGACGACGAAGACGAGGCCGTCGTCGCCGTCAACAACGCGTCCCTTCGCGACCACACACTTCGGCGTGGTGGTTCTTGGATGGAGCACAGTTTATCAGACGCCGGCCGATCCCGCCTGTTTGGTGGTTTCGCTCGGCTAGTGCAAAAGGATTTCCTGTTGCTTGCATCGGCGATGCCATTCCTCAACAAGGTTCCCGGATTCCATCGGCGCAATATCCCTCTTCACGTGGCACGCATGAATCGGTTTCAACCCCCTCCACGCCCGAGGGGCGAGCTCTCTTATGCCAAGCACATCATTCCACGTCATAACATGTCAAATACCAAATACCAAATACCAAATACCAAAATACCAAATACCAAATACCAAAGTACATTCACCCTCTACCTGTGACAATCCTATCTCGTAAACATCGCCGTAAGCCCCTTTGACCCTTTGATATCCCCCCTACTTCAAGGGCCCCGCCGACGTCTTCTGCTCCACGCCCTCCAGATCGACCTCGCCTCAATCCAGACCGCGTGTTGATTGCCGATGGCCGACTGCCGCGTGGGTTTGATTTGCCGATGCGCCCCTGCCGCGGGTCCCCCGGGCTAGTCGGGCATGATGCCGACCCAGTGCGTCATGCAAGGCCGCAGTGACAACAGCGGGCAAAACGCCAGGTTGCCGCGCGGCACCTTAGCCCGGCGTCGGGGGGCCAGGCTTCTTCTGCGGCCTCGGAGAGTCTCGCGCACATAGTAAGCAAGCCCCGGCAGCGGCGTTCGTGCTCGTAAAAACCGGGTCGTGGCGGGCGTGGCGTGGGCCGTCAATGGTGATGGCGAAACGTCGGTCTTCTGGTAGTAGCCCCAGTGGCGGCCGTACTTGTAGCAGGACGGTGCAGCGGCACTTCGTGTGCGAAAGGGCGGCGGGCGCAGCACGGCGAAGCGGACGCGGCCGCAGTGGCAGGCGGAGGTGATCATTGTTTTGCGCGTGGGGGGGGTTGGTGGGTGGTGGTGGTGGAAAAGAAAATGGGTTTTGACAGTATTGAAGGTGGTGAGGGGCTGGAATGTGAGGCTTAAATGCCTGGAGTTTGGTGGCTCATAGTCGCCCCGGGGACCCCTCCTTCCCGACTTGCTTATCATGTCGCTCCTGCCTAACCTGGCGAGGCGGTTCGGTCCCGGGCACTTGATAACCCGTTTTAAAGTGGCACAACAGGGGAAAGTCGTAAAGAATAAACGGCCGTCACAGAAAGGAAGTAAAATCAGAAATTTGCAAAAGAGTAAAAGAAAATAAAGTTTTGCCTGCCAGACCCCAAGAAACGGGTCAGAAATCGGAGAAAGGGTTTGTGGTCTCCGCAGCGGCCAGAAAGGAAACGTGGAGGGACTATTTGACTCGCAGCGCGGGTACTCGGTGTGTTTTACTTCCCAAAGGGGTGGGGTCCAAACTCCCCAAACCGCCTTCTTTCCCCTTTCTGTCAGA
>JADMNF010000251.1:0-36291 GCA_016097085.2 Sporothrix curviconia
CTGCAACCCCACAGCGCGCCCGTCAAGTCTATGCCGTGGCGCTTCCAGGTCAGCGACCTCGCCCGGCGACCGCGTCGCCTGCAACGTTTTTTGTCTGGGAGATTCTGCGGCCGCTGCTGCGCGGCGCCACGACGCGTACGGTCCCCGACGAACGCCCAGCTACGACCCTGTCGGCCTCGTCTCGTTCCTCTCCCGGGAGCAGGGCCGTCCCACGAGACCCCTCATGGAACCCCCAGCACTGCTGGCCACTGTCCTCGGTCGCTACCCGGACCTGGCCACGGCCTGCCGCGTCTGCGCACGCTGCTCTTCAACGGCGGAGGTCGCCTCTCCGTGGACTGGCCCGCCGTGCGGCACCGCCCGTGCCCAACGTGGCGCCTGCTCAACTGCTACAGCGCCAGCGAAACACACGAGATCTGCTGCGGCGACATCCGCCAGACGCTGGCCAGCCTCCCAACCGACGATTTCTGGCCGGACCGTCTGCCCCGTCGGCCCGCCCCTCCTCCCCGCACACACCTACGTCCTCGACGAGGACGGCCTGCCCGTGGCCCGGGTGTCAGCGTGAGCTGTACGTGGGTGGCCTCTGCTGGCCCGTGGCTACCTCAACCGGCGCGAGACGACTGTCGAGGTCTTTTTGCCGACGTCTTTGCCGCTCCGGCGCATGTACCGCACGGGCGACAAGGCCCGCATCCTGCCTCGTCGGGCGAGCTGGAGATCAGCGGCCGCGTCGGCGGCATGATCAAGGTCCGCGGCTACACGGTGCACCCGGCTGCCGTCGAGAGCGCCATCGTCAAGCACCATGGGCCGTGCGCAGCTGTGTCGTGCTGGCCGACAAGGAGGGCCTCGAGCGACAGCTGGTGGCCTACGTCGTTCGCGAGGCCGAGGGCAGCCCCGGCACGACCGACGGCTCCCGTGCCGCTCTGGAGATCAACGCCGGGGCCACAGCCCCTTGCGCGCCGCCTGCTGGCCGACCACCTGGCCCACTACATGATCCCCGTCTTCTGGGTCGAGCTGGACACGCTGCCGACGCAACAAGGTGTCGGGCAAAGGTCGACCTCAAAGGGCCTGCCGGCACCCTCGCGATGCGGCGCGGGGCCGAGCCCGCCCAGACCCCGCCGGCCGAGAGCATGGCGCAGATCCTGTGGGCCACGGGCGCCTCGGCCCCCAACGGCAAGAATTGACGGCGTCCGTGCTGGTCGACCCGCCGAGATCCGCCGCCACTGGGCTGCGTGCCTGGGCCTGGAGCACGATGACGCGTCGCTGGAGCAGCCGTTTGACTTTTTCGACCTCGGCGGCCACTCGCTGGCCCTGGCCGAGCTGTCCAACCGTCTTTCGGCGGCCTACAGCGTCGACGTGCCCTTGTGGCCCTGATCCGCACCCCCACCCTCGCGGCCACGTCGCCGCTGTCACCTCTGCGCTGCGGGATGTCCAGTCGAGCACAGCTGCGGCCGTCGACAACGGCCTGCTGCTGTCGATGCTGGCCGACGACACAAGCTGCCCGAGGACCTGGCCATCCCCGAGACGCCCAAGGTGCCGGCCCGCATTGCCGATGCCGCACCACCGACATCTTCTGACAGGTGCCACCGGCTTCCTGGGCGCCTTTTTGCTGGCCGAGCTTCTGGCCTCCACTTCGGCGACGATTCACTGTTCTGGTGCGCCGTCCCGCTTTGGCCGCGGCAGCGGGCATGCCCGTCGTGCGCAGCACCTGCTGGCCCTCGGCCTGTGGCAGGACAGCATGGTCGACCGCATTGCCATTGTCGCCGGCGACCTGTCTCTGCCCAATCTGGGCATGTCCGACAAGGCCTTTGACAGCCTCGCCTCGCAGGTCCAGGCGATGTCCACGCCGGCGCCCACGTCACCTCGTCTACCCCTATGATGCCCTGCGCGATGCCAACGTCGGCGGTACGCGCGAGGTCGTCCGCCTTGTCGGCAAGGGCGGTGCCACCCTCCACTACATCTCGACCAACGGCGTGCTGCCGCCCTCCAAGATGGCGTGGGCCGAGGACGACACCCCGGTAGCGACGACGTCGGATGTTGTCGACAAGATCCCGACGGCTACGGCCAGACCAAGTGGGCGGCCGAGCAGCTGATCCTGACAGCCAGCCGCCGGGGTCTTCCTGCGCGCATCTACCGCCCGGGCACGCTCGGCGGACACAGCGTCACGGGCGCCACGAACCCGCGCGACGTCGTCACGGCCCTGATCGCCGAGAGTTTTGCGCATTGGGTACGCGCCCAACATTGACGGGTGGCGTGTAGAGATGACGCCCGTCGATGCGCCAGCCGCACGATTGTGCAGCTGGCCGATGTGCCGGCGACAGACGCGTCTGGCGTCGTTCACACACGTGGCGACCCGAGGCCATTCTGGCCAAGGACCTGTTTGCCCGCCTGGCGGTGCTCGGCTACCCGACCGAGCTGTCGACTGGGACGAGTGGGTTGCGGCGCTGGAACGAGGACCAGAGCAACGCGCCGGCGGCGGCGGCGGCGGCGGCCGTGGCCATCTCCCACATTAGTGACGAGGACCTGTCGCCCATTGACGTCCTGCGGGCGGGTATGCCCTCGGTCGATTTCTTGAAGCTTGGCCATCCTGCTCCAAGACGCAAAGACGCAAGCTCTTCTCGTCGACAAGACGACGACGATGACGACAACGGCTGCGCCACGCGTTCAGCTCGACTCGACCTGCTGGCCACCTACACGCGCCACTTTTACTCGCGCGGCTGGCTGGCCCACGGTCCCAAGGGCGGCGGCGGTGCCTGCTGGTAGCGCCGTTGCCAAGTCGGTCGACACGGTCGTGCCCGTGCCCAAGGGTCCCCTGGCGGGCCCGCGTGGCCGTTGTCGTTTGGTGCCTCGTCGGGCATCGGTGCCGCCATTGCCACGGCGCTGGCCAACGACGGCGCGCACGTCGCCCTGGGCGCCCGCCGCATCAGCGAGCTCAAGACGCTGCAGGCGTCGCTGGAGGCGCAGTTTGCCGGCATCAAGGTGGTGTCGCGGGCCACCGATGTCACGTCGTCAGAGCAGGTGCAGGCACTGGGTGACGGCCGCGCCAGCGAGCTGGGCCCCATTGACATCCTTGTGGTGTGCGCGGGCGTCATGTACTACACCATGATGGCCAGCGTGCGCGCCGACGAGTGGACCGCACCGTCGACGTCAACTGCAAGGGCTGCTGCACTGTCTGGCGGCCACGGTGCCGGGCATGCTGCAGCGCGCCAAGCCGACGCCGCTGGCAAAGGGCGAGGCCTACGCTGCTGGCCACAGCCCGCACATTGTGTGCATCTCGTCGGACGCGGGCCGCAAAGTGTTCCCCGGCCTGGGCGTGTACTCGGGCAGCAAGTTCTTTGTCGAGGCGGTGCTGCAGAGCCTGCGGCTGGAGACGGCGGGCAGACAGGCCTGCGCGTGACGTCTGTGCAGCCTGGCAACACGGCCACGGAGCTGCTGAGCATGTCGACGGACCCCGAGGCCATGGAAAAGTACGGCACGCCAACGGGCGCGCAGGTGCTGAAGCCGGCGGACGTGGCGTCGGCCGTGGTGTACGCGCTGCGGCAGCCGGCGCACGTGGCGGTCAACGAGGTCATGATTGAGCCGCGGGACGAGCCCATCTAGGGAGGGGAGGGCGATGACGATGCCGATGCGGTGATTATGTGTAGGATTTATGCAATGGGGAGGGAAGACACGACATTTACATTTACAAAAACGGTTCAACACACGGGAAACAGGCATTTTAAAGATGGCAAAGGAGCGTACAAGTCAAGGAAGGAATCAAAAGGAACAAACAGGGATTCTATGAACAATCGACATATTTTTACAAACATGGAGCGCAAAGGAGCTTTCGCCCTCACGACGTGTAGTGCTGGGTCATGTCGTACATGAGCTGCTCGGTGACGCTGGGCGTCCCGGGCGGCGGCGGCGGCAGCTCGCCACGCTCGATTTTCTGGACATGTTGATAAACGGGTCCTTTTCGACAATCTCGTCGGCGTCGATGCTAAACAGGCGCTCCATGTTGACGGACGAGATGGGGTTGATCTGCTCGTGCCAGATGCGGCGGCGCTCGCGGCAGTTAGATGTCGAGGATGCCGTCGTCGGCCGCGGCCTGGTGAAATGCGGCGAGGCTGTCAAAAGAGCGAGCCAACGTCGGCAATGCCGCCCGTCAAGCCCATGCCGCCCGCTGTCCCACGGCGAGCGGTTAACAGACAAACGTCGCGTTGGGGCTAATTTCTTTTTTTTTTTTTTTTTTTTTTTTTTTGTTTCGTTGGGGAACTCACAAAGGATTGCACAGGTGGGCGGCATCGGCGGCAGCAGCACGCGGCCCACGCGCATCTTGTCGAAACAGCGCTGGTGCACCGCGGTACGGCGAGAAGTTGACGACCTTCCACTGGCCCGGCGTGGCGTTGCCCGGGAGCAGCGCCTGGTACTTTTGGGGCATCCGCGCCAGCAGCTGCTCGTGCGTCAGGCCGCCAATCTCGCCGTACGTTCAGCCGGGTCAGCCCGTCGGCCTGGATCTTGGCCAACCATGTGCCAGTGCTCCGGGTGCACAAAGAAACTGCGAGTCGTCGTAGCCGAAGCGGTCGAAGTCGTAGTACAATGTTGGTCGCGACAATCTGCTTGTCCCACGTGAAGCCCGGGAACACGCCCGCGCCAAACAGCAGCTTGCGCACCGCTGCTGTTGCCGCCGTCGCAGCCCACGACGTAGTCCCCGGACACGGTGACAAGGCCGTCGGGCGTCTCGACGTCAAGAGACACGTGGGGCGCGGCTGGGTCGTCGTGCAGCGCCACACCTTGTGGTCGTAGCGGAGGACGGCGTTGGGCAGCTTGCGGAGCTCGGCCTCGAGCAGAATGCCCAGCTGGTCGAAGCGGCAGACACACCATGCGGTAGCGGTCGGTGGTGTCGGGTTGGCGTTGATGAGGCGGACCAGGCGGGTGCGCTGCTCGTCCATCTTGCGCCAGGAGACGCCGTTGGGGAAGAAGCCGCGGGCAATGAGGGCGTCGAGCGGCCGTGCGCGCTCAAACTCGCGGCAGCTCGAGTCGGTGTAGTGGCTGGCCCCGTGGGTTGGTGTCGAGGGCGCGGGTCTGTTCGAGCAGCTGCGACGGGGACGCCGGCCTTGGCCAGCAGGATGGCGAGCAGGAGGCCGAGGGCCCGGCGCCGACGACAATCACCATTGGAGAGGGGCATTTGGGGGGAAGGGGGGGAGGGGCAAATGCTGTGTTAGATTTGGGAGATCCAATATTCAAAGTTGGAATGGAAGAGGTGGGCTGGAGATCCAAAGTTGGTGATGCAAAGATCACTGCAAAAGGCCTCATTTTCAAAAAAAAAAACATTCTCTACTTTCCGTTGTACGTTCACGGCCTCACACAGCGTCCTCCATCTCTCCCCCTCCTCGTGACAGCCGTGACAGCCCGTGCCAAGATTGCAGCCCATATGATGCTTTTGTGCTTCTCCAACTTTTTTTTCTCTCAAGGCCGCGCATCAATGTGAGCATGGTTCCGAGCCCCAGCCGTGGCTGTTGGCCAGCTCCCCCGCATTCGTCCAGCGCCCATCTCGGCATATTGTTGCGCGGAAAGCAATTTAAAAAACCGGTAATCCCCATCAAAGAAGCAGCAGAAGAATAAAAAGCATAAGAAAACGTGAAAAAACATACCATGTGGGGGAGGTCAAGATAATGTGGAGGGCAACTTATGGTTGATGTTGTTTGTTAGCCATTTGCGTGCGAGGCTGTAGCTGTCCCCCACAAAACCATCTCTCTACACCAGCAAGGCAACGCCGCAGCACATCCACCACTTGGTAGACGTCGGCAAACGTATTGTACAGCGGCACCGGTGCAATGCGAATGACGTTTGGCTTGCGCTGGTCCATGACAAATGTCGGCGCTGTCCATGGCCGCGTCACCTTGGGCCCAAAGACGCTTGCTGTCGCGCAGCAAAAACACTCAGCTGGGCGCCTCGCTCGGCCGGGTTGGCTGGCGTGATGAACGGAAGGGGGGCGTCCGGGCGGGTCGTCGTTGTTGTTTTTGGACGGACGCAGCAGCATCGGCGAGCAGCTCGTTTCAGGAGCTTCTCGGCGTTAGGCCGTCCAATGCCCAGCGACTTGTTCCGCAGAGTGGCCATGTCAGTCTTGCTCGTAAACGGCCAGGGCGCCGCTCAAGCTGGCGAGGTCAATGGCCGACGGGTTGTGGAACAGCTGGAAGCCCTGCGCGGCCGGCGTGGGCTGGGAAAATGCTTGGCCTTATGCGGAAGCGGACACGCAGGTCGCCGCCGTACCAGCCGGCCAGCCGTGGCTGGTAAGTCGAAGCCTGCGTAGGCGCACGTCGTAGGTGCAAGGTCGAGGCCCGTCGTGGAAAGCTGGAAGAACCGTCGCTTGGCACGACCTTGCCGTGCCTCTCGCGTGGACGGGAAAACGAAAAAAACCCCCACCGGCCCCGAATGGCTTGCCCGGGCCCCAGCATTCAGGTACTTGTACGTGCACCATACGGCAAAGTCGACGTGCCAGTCGTGCAGGTGCAGCTCGACGTGTTGCCCCGCACCCCGGCGTGTGCCAGGTCCCAGCCCAAGACCAATGCCCTTGCTGCGAGCGTGGGCCGTGATGCGCTGCATGCTCAAACAGCTGGCCCGTGTAGTACTGGATGCCCGGCAGCAGCAGCAGGGCCGTCTCGTCGGCGGTGCTCGTCAATCGTCTTTAGACGAACGCGGTCGAATGTACAGGTTCTCGTCCGGCTGCAGCTCAACCAGCGACGTGGCCAACAGTCCAGGCCATGCCACTGGTCTGCGACTCGAGGGCGTACTGCCGTAATAAAGTTAGAAAGTTAGCAGACCAAGTGGAAGTGGGACTCGAATGTTGACTTGGTTGGGGTTGCCTCAACCGCTGTCACTGGAAAGGGCCTTCCACTCGCAATAATCTTGTGGCGCGTTGCGTCGGCCGGTAGAAGCTCGCCATCATCAGGTGCAGGGTTCACCGTCAGCGTGTTCATCGCCACCACTTCCGCGGGCGACGCCGCGGCCCACCAGCCGCGCCATCTGCGTGGCACAGCCCGCTGCCATGGTCCTGCCACGCGGGATCGGCGTGTGGCCGGGTCCAGCGCCCTGAAGTGGCCCTTGACGCCAATCGACGCCACACTCGCCAGCTGCGCCTGCACGTACGTGCCGCACTGTCTTTGGGCTGCAGGCCCAGCGAGTTGCCGCACAAGAAGTGAAATGAGACATGCTCATCTTCGTGCGCGGACGCCGGCCCGAGCCAGGCAGCTCCGGACAGCGACGACACCGGTTGATTCGATTCTTGCTTGGTCGGGACAATGAACTCATCCCGCAATGATGACGGACGGGTCGTCCTGGGCGTCGAGCTCCGCCGCGTACGCACGTGTGTTGGCATTGGCGGCAAACGCGGGCGTCTGGCCCGCCCGCAGCGCCCGTAGCCAGTTTCTGCAACGGTTGTTCATGGCGTTTGCGGAGTATTCTGCCATCACGTATTAGCTAACGCCAACGGGTCAAGAGCCAAGGGGGAGAAAAGGTGAATTAACCTTGAGAATGTAAGCCTCAACGTGTGTTTGTACTGAGAAGTACGGAGTACTGGGGCGTGTGTGCTTAGCAAGTCTGCAGGTCTCAAGTGCACGTTGTCTGTGGGGATGGATGGGCGCAGGGGGCAAGGGCGTTGTTGGGTGGTGATGGAGTCCGTGCCTCGTTGAGAATGCGGTTTGAAATGCTCGCAAATTGATGCCTTCTCTGTCCGCGGACCGCGCGAGGACCACTTTGTAGTCGGGCTTGCTGCCTTCCCATCGCTCTTGCCTTGCGGTAACTTGTTGTGACAGCACACCTTGGCTACACATTTCTCGACCTGTCTCCTTCCTTGCTGTGCTTCCTTGCTGTTGCACCTGTGCAGTGGTGCCACCTTGCCGTTCGCCGTGGCTACCCGCTCCTGCCTCTTACAGCGTCGCGGATTTCCCAAAACGGCAGGTTCGGGGGTTTGGAAGAGTCAGCCGGCCAATGAGACAGCAAGTGGCGGGCCTTGTCCCAATTCCGCACTTGAAATTCTGGGAGACAGCGCCTACAGGCCACAGAGGACAAGTACCGTGTACTGCGACAGTGTATTTTAGCAGCATTTGGGAGGCATTTCAACGGAAAACGAAAACCATGAAATGCGCTAGGCCGGATGCAGCATCGATCCGGACACCACCACTTTTCTTTTTTTCCCTTCTTCTTCTTCTTCTTCTTTTGCAGGTGTTATTTAACTTCAGCCAACATTGCGTCATCGCGAACACGGCAGGGGTAGAGACGTTTGGTGGCCATGCCCTTTGCGTTAGGCAGTAACCCGTAATATTGGTCGGCCTTGGAGTTGCGCGGTCGTTGCTCTTGCTTCTTCTTATTTCTCTTTTTTCTATCCTCTCTTTATTTCGTTTCTTTTTCTTCATTCTCTCATCTTCACCTCCATTTTTGAGAAACAAAATTTTCCAGAACCAAAAAGAAAAAAAAAAAAAAAAAAAAACGAAAGAAAAAAAAACTCGTCTTCACAGTCTAGACCTTTAATTAGTCGTAAGACGTAAAGCAGAAAACCCCGAGACTGGATTGCTCCTTCACGCACAGGACGTTCTTGGCCATTCCGTCGGGCATTCGTGCAATAGGGTCTCACCGGAAAAGTCTCCCTTTCGGAGCAGGGCCCCATAGTTTTCTCCGGCTCCATCGCAGTCCTCGGACGTCCTCGCATGTCTCCACCACAGCAGAGAGTACCCGCCATATAGCCTTGCGGCGTACTCGGGCTTCCTCGACTGGACTGGGATTGGCTTTTACTGGCAACGCCTTGCCATTCCTTGTTTTTCATCCGCTATTCTTGCTATTACCTTACTTTCAGTGTGCATCTTACTGTTTTTATTTCCGTGCTCTTGGCTCGCATGTAGAATAAAGGCCTTAGTATTTGTTAGGAAGTATGTTAAAACAAAGAAACCGTGTAAGAATATCCACTTTATGTTCTGTGTACTCAAATTAGCTTCGTAATCTTGTGTTGCCGTGACGGGCGGCCGGTCTGTGCTTGTTCAAGGCCCTGCCTCTCCTGACTGCGGTATCCGGTGTTATTCTCCGCTGACTTATGGGCTGGCTAGACTCGTACCTATCTCATCGACCTTGTGATGAGCATATCTCTTGAGATTTCAGCTTCAAAACCTCAGTTTGGCCGCATTCTTGCTCGGATGCTTAGGGATTGGTTGTCTCTTCTGATTTTATCCATCTATATTCATCAATTTTATTCCTAATATACGAATGGACTCGACAGACAAACGAACCGGACACGCCTGACTATGGCCAGGCCGTGTCGAGCAACACCATTGTCATGGCCCTCAACTCGCCAGAACCCCGTGGCTGGCCGACTCCCGGGCCACCTACCCCGCGGTCAAGCATCAGCTTCCCGGCGTCGCACGACCCCCCCGCCTCGGGTCCCATAAGGCTCCGAAGCCGCTTCCGCGGCCATTTCCAGCGGGCCCGTTTTCATGAACCCCCCGGGCCCCTACCAGCGGGCGGTCCAGACGCATCTCATGAACGCCCGCTCCCCCACGCGAACGGCCGGCACCGAGCACCGCCCGCAAAAAGGGATATCGGGGCCGTACTTTCCCCGCTCGCGCGGGCATCGTCAAGGGGGCAGCTTCTTGACCCGGGCCGGGAACTGCGCAAAAAGACCCTCGCTGGATTGGATTTAACATTTGGGTCCCCCGTTGTGGCTCCTGCTGGCGCTTTGGCGAGATTGCAAATGCAAATGCGTGGGGACGGGGTACTTACCCTCGTGTGGGCAAACCAACGTTACTCCTGGTTTTGACGCACGACTTTTCCAACGCGCATAAACATTTTTCGCGTCCAATCTTTGGCAGTACGAGAGAGAGAGAGAGAGAGAGAGAGAGAGAGAGAGAGAGAGAGAGAGAGAGAGAGAGAGAGAGAGAGAGAGAGAGAGAGAGGGCCGACTTTGGAAAAGGACCCGGGGGCAGCTGGGGGGCCCCCCGGGAACCTACCGAAATTGTCCCCAGACATTCCCACTTTAACTGGGCCCGGGGCCCGGAACTAAACTTTCCGGGGCCATCCCCCCCTTTCCCGGTAAAAAAACCAGGCCGAGAATTTAAATCCCGTCAATCGGGGGGGTTTCACCAAGAAACGGCGGTGATCCGCAGGGCGCTCGAGGGGGAAAGGCCAAGCGGGCGGGGGGCCAGTGGTTTCTTCGCAGATATTATGATCCGGGGAAAACTCCCAAACGGCAGCGGGCCGGCTCGGCGAGATCAACTTTGGGCTTTCCCGCGGGGAAAACAACGCCACGTACAACGGGGGAAACGGAAAACCAGCGCGTGCAGAGCAACCTTTTACTGGGGGCCCGACACCCCCGGGGAGACCCGGGCAGACACGACGGGCAGCGCGACTCGCTGCACTCGGAGTACCCCGAGCAGTTCCCCACGTTTGGCCTCCGAGTGGACCCAGGACTACATTTTTTGTTTTTGGGCGACAAAACCCCCTGGCCAGGTGTTTTACACAAAGTTCCGGGGCGACGGTTCTTTGGGGGGTTTGGGGGGTTCCCGGCCCCAAACCCTCCAAAAGGCAGCCTATTGTCAAAAAAACCCGGACGGGGCCCCGGGACGGGCCCCCCACGCCCCTTTTACCGCCCCCTTTTACCTGGGGCCCGGGGGCGGTGGGGGCGGACGTCGGGGGGGTTTCACGATTGGGGTGAGGGCAAAACCCCTGGGCTGACAAGTCGACGGCGCCCACGCCTGGACTTTTGGGAGCGCGGCGACCAAATGGGGGCCCCCGGGGTGGGAAACCCGACGGGGGGCCCGGGGAGATGGGGGGGCGCAAAGGGGACCAGTGGCGCCCCAAGCTGAACCAGACGGGCCGGCGAGATGGTGGCGCAAGTGACCAGTGCAGCCATTCGACAAGACGGGCCACGGGACCTGTCGCGTGGGTTTGGGTGCCAGCCAAAGCGGGAAAGAAAACAACGGTGAGGCCCATCTACGAGAGGCATCTAAAAATAGGGCATAGTAGATAGGGACGCGAACAAGAATGGAGTGTTTTTTGCGATTATGGGCATGACGGGGAAAACGTGGTGGACGGTGGCAGGGGACTATTTAAAAGCGACAGAGTTTGAGACGGAAAGGGCACGGGAAATAGGACTGAGAAAGAAGAAACAGAACGAGAAGAAAAACAGAAAAAGAGAACAGCACAACAAGAAAACAAAACAGGAACAAATACAGAAAACAGGAAACAGCCAGAAAAACAAAAAAACCCCAACCGCAAACAAACGAAATTGCGAGGTTGACAGGCTTGGCCTGGAGAGGAAAAGCCAGAAAAAACAAAAAAACCCCCAACCGCCAAACAAACGAAATTGCGAGGTTTTTGACAAAAGGGGCTTGGCCTGGAGAGGAAAAAGGGCCAACGCTGCAAACAACGAGAATTGCAATGGTTTTGACAGGGCTTGGCCTGGAGAGGCAAAAAGTGGGGCGGACGCAACCCCGCAAGCCAAGACACACGCCAACAAAGAAAGGAAAAACAAAAAAGGAAGACAAAAAAAAGGGAAACAAATGGGTATTGCTCCTTATTCAGCGCCAATCCCGGGGGTTCTTTCTATTCTTGCCCGGTCGTATCGAACGGGCGCACAGAGATTTGCGGTCGGGACCCCGAAGGGGATTTTTGGGTCCAGGAGAGCGAGCGAACGTGTCCATGCTCCAGAGTCCTCCATCCCCTATCCTCATCCTCCAGAGAGACAACCCTATTATTTTCCCTCGCATCATTTAGTCCGTGTCCGCCCAGACCCTCACTTTCCGGACCATCGCGTCTTCTTTCGCCCGTGTTAGTGTGTTAGTCGTGCTCGTCGCTGTGTTGTGAGTGCGAGCAATTGTCGGGGTGATGGCGTTGTCATATGGAATGCGCTTGTGAGAAAACAAAGAAAATCTAGACGCCGGTTGTGCCAATGCTAGGATGGGAAAAACTCGCATGGCGAAAAAAAGAAAAAGAATGGGAAGAAACAAAGGGAAGGGAAAAATGAGACAAGAACAAGGGACGGGAAAGGGGGACCTCCGGGAGCAAACGCCACGCGTTGTGTTCGGTCTCGTTTTTCTAGCTCGCTCCCAAGACAAATGCCAGGGGCCCTTTCAGAAAAGTCTTGTGTCAGTTTCACTTTCTTCGATGTGCAAACGGGCCCGCTCGGAATGCACAATGCACGCACGGCCCACTCCACGCACGATAATGCGGGAGTACGCTGTCTTAACAATATGTGCATTGCATATTGCACGGTACCCGGCGGGCATGGCGGTACTCATAAATACAGAAAAGAAAGAAATGAAGTGCCAATGGCTCGTGGGGTGATTGGTGGGACTGGGCCCCAGCTTCCATCCGCTCTTACACCTATTGCATGCACCCTTTTGTCTGTTTACGTTGAACGCTTTTTCTTTGTTGTCCTTTGCATCCACCCCCCTCCCACGGGCCCGAGCTTCTACTGATTGTTTTTCTGCTCTTCGTCTGTCTTTCTTTTTCTCTTTCGTTCTCCCTTCTTGCGTCACAATTTTCACTTTCTCCCTTTGCCTCTTTTCGTCTTGTTGTCCCCCGCTCTCGTCTTCCGGCCTTCCTCAGCACAACAGTCCTTTACGATGTTGCGTGGCTAACAGACTTTCCCATCTGCCCATTTCTCCATCTTGTTGCTCGGATGGCGTCTGCTTTCGTCCAAGTGTACATTGTATTCCCGTAGACTGCTGAGGCGTTGTGCCACCGTTCCGGCATTCTTTACCGGCGCTCTTGTAGATAAGCTGGCTGTTTGTCTCTCACCTTTTTGGCTCCATAGACACGCTTGCTACCCGCCGTTCTACACTGCCTTTTCCCTGTGTGGTCTGTCTGTCCGTCTGTGCTCGCTCTTCTGTCTCTAACCCACGATATTGCTGCGATGAGCCTCAAACCTTTCTCCTGGCACGTTTTTGTCTGTCTGGACAGACTGTTTTTTGTTTCCTTTTTTCTCGTTTTTTCTTCTCATTTTCCTATTTCCATTTTTCCATTTTCCATTTTCCATTTTCCATTTCCTCATTTCCTCATTTCCTCATTTTTATTTTTCATTTTCATTTCTATTGTCTCTTTCGCTTTACATTTTCATTTCTCTGCCTTCACACTGGAACTCCTCACTATCTTATCTCTGCCAATTATGCGAATACACAAGTGGCTTCGCCGGCGGACTGCCCACGCTCTGTCCTCATGTCACTGGTCTCGGCTGCATCCAACTCAACACAAACAACGCCTGCCACATCCACCACATCCACCACGGCCACCACAGCCACGTCCTCGACTGACATCACATCCGCGTTCTACAGCTCGCCCAAGCGCGGGCTCATCTTCATCCCCAATGCCAATTTCCCCGACGACAAACGCCGTCTGGGTGCAAAACGGCTCGGACCTGACCTTGGCTTACTACAACTACAAGGCGTTACCCCAGCACGGAATATGCCGAGGACACGGCGTTCCAGTTTGTGCCCATGCTCTGGGGCGCACCGTCGAGCTTCAACGACACGACGTTTATCGACAATGTCACGGCGCAGAGTTGTGCACGCAGCAACATTACGCACGTCATGGCTTCAACGAGCCCGACGGCACCAGTGCCACGGGCGGCAGCGACATTGCGCCCAGCGACGCCGCCCTCTACTGGATCAAGCAGATGGAGCCACTGCGAAAAGCTGGGCGTGCTGTTGGGCGCGCCGGCCGTCACGGGCGCGCTGAGCGGCTTCCAGTGGCTGCCAACTTCACAGACGCCTGCGACGGCGGCTGCACGTTTGACTTTATCCCCATCCACTGGTACGGCAACCTGCTGGGCCTGCAGAACCACCTGGCCGACGTGGCCGCCGCCTACCCGGGCGTGGACCAGTGGATCACCGAGTTTGCCCTGGACGATGCGGCGCTCAACACGACGCAAGAGTTTTTCCAGGACGCCGTCCGGTTCCTGACGAGAACGAGTGGGTTGCTGCGTGCCAAACAAAACAAGGAGGAAAGATGAAAACTGACTGACCAACACAGCAACGTCACAAACTACTCCTACTTTGGGTCGTTTCGGTCCTTCACCTCCAACGTCGGCATCAACGTCGCGATGCTCGACTCGTTGGGGCAACCTGACCGACATTGGCAGCTGGTACCTTGGCGGCAACGCCACCGGCATCATCCCGACAAACACGTCGGTCACGCCAGCCGTGGTGGTGCCGACCGGCGGCACGGCGACATACACGCTGCCCCCGCTGGCCACCAAGGTGTCGGCGGGCCGCGGCAATGGGCGGCGGGGCCGGGAGGGCCGGTCTTGCGGCCCTGGTCGCCGTCGTCTTTCTGCTCTTATAATTGTATAGCTGTATACGTGTCTATCTGCGTGCTGCATTTTCTATGTATTTGATTATAGTGTTTATAGATCTGGTAATTTCGAGACAATCGACTCCGATTGTCTTGTATTTGGCCGTTTCAGGTCCAACCGCAGACAATTCACTTCCTGTTGGTGACCTGTTGGCTTTGGTGACACTGTTCTTGCTGATCGTCAGGTCTAGGGCTCGAAAGGGGCATAAGACTCACAGACTTGCCTATAAAATACACATAAATACACAAAACTACACACAAAAGGGGTATCATGAAGGATCTTCCTGGGTTGGGCCAGACGTCATTTTGCCTCTGCTGTGGTCCGTCGTGAGGAGGGACATGCTTGACCCCAGACAAGAGACAGACCCGGTGGAGAAGCCTTTTCTGAAAGAGTGTGTTATTCCGACGAGGACAACCGACGTCTTGCCTTATCCGGCTACATACACCCCCTGTTCTCTCTCTCTTTCTCTCTGACATTCTCTGACATTCTCAATCTACCCTTTCTGGCATTTCCTTTCTTCTCTCATCGTTTTGGGCCGTGGTCCTCGGATTCTTGGCCTCGTTTTCTTGTTCTGGTCTGGCCGTGACACCCGGGCTAGAACCAATTCGAGGGGCCTGTCAGCGACTGGAATTCAAACAAGGACCCAACTTTGCTGTCAACCCAAAAGAAGTCGTATGTTTCGCTTTAGGGTGGAAAGACCCACTTTGACTTACACCAAGGATTGCAACGTTGGGGAGCCTCTCCCAGGGATGGATGCATCCCGCCGAGCCGCCGTTGCTTCTGGTTTTTTTCTTTTTCTTACTTTTCTTACTTTCTTTTTCTACTTTTCTGTTGTTTGGTCTAGAACAGTGGAGACTCCGGAGAACAGTGGGAGCCTCTGAACGGGGCCCATTCACGACATGCTCGCCATTTCCATAAAACAAACCGAAAAAGACACGAACAACACAACGAGGTAGCAACGTGACAGACAAGGCGACTAGGACCGGGAGTGTGCCCTATTTACGGTCCATGGTTGACAAACAGAAAAGCTCTATTCCGCACTGAGACTGGGGCCAGACCGACCGACTCGGAACAGAGGCCATATCCGGAAAGCCTCTCAGCGGACTCCTGGCCGGGCTCGCAAGAGCCATGTGCGTGGGTGTGAGTGGTGCAGTTTTTCTGTTGTCATTTTCTAGAACAGCCCACTGCGGTGGGCAGTCCATGGTGTTGGACAGGGGGCCTCGTGGTGCCGTGCTGCAACACCACACGGAGACGATACCGTCGGACGGGGCCGTTGAAGGTGGTAGTCGGCCAGAATGCCAGAAACGCCAGACGTGCGAGTTCCAGACTCTTTCAGAGGTTGTTTCTGTGGTTGTGGCCCGGATACTTCTCAAGGCTCAGCACGCCCCAGGAAGTCCTAGGATATCCTATAGAAACAAACCAAGAATGAAAAGAAATAGAAACGAGGAATGAAACATGAATCCTTTTTGGTAAACCAGGCCTGTTATTTTTGAATTTCATCCTCGTTTGTTGTTTATTTTCATTCCTTCTGAAAGAGATTCTTTCTGTTCTTGATCCCTTTTCCTTCCACCTCCCTCGCTGTCCACGGCATCACGGCGATGTCTGCTCACACTCCCACCTCTGGCCAGCCATGGCCGGTGTCGCGGCAGAGGAGCAGGAGCAGTCGAGGCAGCAAATGGCAGTAGCCGGAGAAGCAGCCGGAGAAGCAGCCGGCGCCACAGCCACAGCCGACGGGCGCTTCAGCCCGACACCCAACCGCAACACATTCACAGACGACAATGCATGTTTACCAAAGGTACGTCTTTGCTCTCTTTTTCACGCTCAACCTGTTTCAACTCGTTCATCATGCACCAACACCTCCCACCTCCCAGGTCGTCATCGTCGGCGACAAGTCCAGCGGCAAGTCGTCCATCTTCTCGGCCCTCACCGGCCTCTCGTTCCCGGCAGGCTGCTCGCCCTTGACCAGCTTCGCCATCCACGTCCAGTCCCGCCACGTCCCCGAGGAAGCCGGCCACCATGTCCGCGCATATATCCGGGCCGGCGCCGTCGACAGCCAGTACGCCGCCGCCGTGCAGCACCTCGCACGGTTCGAGGTGACGCAGGACGAGGCGCTCAGCGACGACGGCTTCTTTTGCCATTGTCGAAGCAGGCCGCGGCGCACATGTACCTGTCTGTGCTGGACACGGAAGTCGACGGAGTGGCTGGCTGCAGGATGGGAAGGCCGGGGCAGCAGCGAGGTCAGCGGCAAGCCGCTCTCGGACAACATGCTGGTCATTGAGATGTCGGGACCGGGCGTGACCAATGCCAACATTGTCGACTTTCCGGGGTTGATGCACGGTATGTTTTCTTTTTCTCTTTTTCTTTCCTCTTTTTTCTTTTCTTTACTTCTTCTTCTTTCTGACCCAAACAGCCAATCCTCCGAATACAGCCGCGATGACATCAACGCCATCTGGCAACTGGCTTCAGACCACATGCAGGAGCCTCACACCATTGTTCTCGCCGTGTTCAACGCCACAAACTGGGTCACCAACCAGCTGGTCCTGGAACTCGTGCAGAGCGTCGACCCTCGCGGCAGCCGCACCGTGGGCCGTCCCTCACAAAAAGTGCGACCTGGGTGCCCCACCGACGACCAGAAGCGCGTGCTGCGGGCCCTCCTCAAACCGGCGATTACTACTTGCAGCAGGGCTGGTACGCGGTGGCCAACCGCCCGATCCCCCGGCTGCCCAGCCACAGCCAGGGCAACAGCAACAGCGGCCCCGCCTCGCCACGAAACGCAGCGCCAGCGAGCGCCTCTTCTTTGCCCGCTACCCGTGGACGGCTTTGCCGAACAGCCGGCTGGGCCGATGATGTCGCTGCGCGAGGGCGTCAAGGACCTGACCAACACGATGCTGCTGCACGGACTTGGAGAACATGCAGCGCGGTGTGGCCCTCCTGACGCACCAGCGCTTCTCCTCGCTGGACAGCAGCCACAGCCACAGCCACAGCCACCTCAGCTACAGTAAGATAGCGGTTGGCGTGGCCAGCGTTTACCTTTTTCGACTCGGCCTCTGTCACGAGCGACGGCCTTGCCGAGCGCGATATCATCGACGCCGAGGGCCGCATGATCGAGGAGGCCTTTGACGAGGAGGCCTTTGATGAGAAAGAGTTTGACGAGGATAAAATGTGCGTCAGCCGAGACAGACACAATGGGCGAGACCGACGACAACGACGACACCAAGTCCGAGGCCAGCTTCGTGCTCGAGAACCTGCAGGAAGTCGGCGGCGAGCGCGCCCCGCCCGAGAAGCGGCCCACGATGCTCATCAACTGCTTCACCGTGGCGCTCACCATGATGCTGGCCATGACGCTGCTGGGCCTCGGCTGCGAGCAGCTCGCGCAGGAGTTCACCACGGACGGCAGCTGGACGCGCCTGCTGCTGCTCAATCACCATCCTGCCGCAGATCTTTGTGTGTCTCTCTTCTGCCAGACCATCATCAACATCCTGCTGCAGCTGCTTGGCCCCGTGCGCCAGCTCAAGCACAACTCAAAGTATTTCTCGGCCGAGCCCGTCCGCCGCCTCAACATCAAAAACGGCCCGCTGCCGCACGTCACCGTCCAGTGCCCTGTCTACATGGAGGGCCTCGACGCCGTCATCAAGCCCACGGTCGCCTCGCTGCAAAAGGCCATCCGCCACTACGAGCGCTACGGCGGCACGGCCAACCTCTTCTTCAACGACGACGGAATGCAGATCCTGGGCGCCGAGGCCGCCGCCGAGCGCAAAAAGTTTTACGCGGCCAACGGCATCGGCTGGGTGGCGCGGCCCAAGCACAAGCCTCAGGGCGAGGGCTTGGCCAAGTTTATCCGCCGCGGCAAGTTCAAAAAGGCGTCCAACATGAACTACGCCATGGGCATCAGCCTCAAGGTCGAGGACAAGCTTGTGGCCGTGGACCGCAGCCGCGGGGCGCCTCCTGTGGCGTCATCACGACCATCGTCTGTTTCGACCGTGAGCCACGCCGCCAGCAGCTGGGGCCACCCGTCCGAGTTTGATCTCAGGCTGTCGCGGCCTGTGTCCATCGCACCGTCTGCGGCGGATAGCCTGTCGCCTGTGGCCGATGGCAATGTCGGCGGTGTCGATGTCAACGACGATGTCAACGACGGAATAACAGCAACGATGACGACGATAACAACAATAGTGTCGCAGCCATCCTCCTCTCACTCGTCTCTCCCCTCGACCTCTTCCCACACCTCCCACACCCCCGAGGTCTACCCGTGGACGCAGGGTGACGAGGTGCTCGCCTATCAGCGCTGCCTCCACGAGGTGCTCGACGAAGAAAAGGGCCGTGCCTGGGCCGACGGCGACATCCGCATCGGCGACTACATCCTGATCATCGACTCGGACACGCGCGTCTACGAGGCGTGCATGATCGACGCCGTCAGCGAAGCTCGAGGAGTGCCCCGAGGTGGCCATCCTGCAGTTCACGTCGGGCGTCATGAACGTGACCACGAGCTTCTTTGAGATGGGTATTACCTTTTTCACCAACTTGATCTACACGGCCGTGCGCTTTGCCGTGGCCAACGGCGGAACGTGGCCCCGTTTGTCGGCCACAATGCCTTTCTGCGGTGGTCGGCCTTGCAGGAGATCAGCTACCAGGACGGCGGCGACCCTAATTGTCGAGATGCAGCGCAAGGAGCGCGCGCCAAGGAAGCGAAGCGCGCGGCACGGGCCGAGAAACAAGGCTCCGTCCGTCATCGCCAAAATCGTCGGGCGTCTCAGGTGGCCCGACCGTCTGAACACGAACGAAAAAGGAGCTGCCGCCGCCCGAGCTCGACTGCAACTCGACCACGCCATACGAAAAGTTCTGGTCCGAGTCGCACGTCTCCGAGGACTTTGACATGTCGCTGCGCCTGCAGTGCGACGGCTACATTGTCCGCCTGGCCGCCTGGGCCGGCAACGGCTTCAAGGAGGGCGTCTCGCTCACCGTGTACGACGAGCTCGACCGCTGGGAAAAGTACGCCTACGGCTGCAACGAGCTGCTCTTCCACCCCGTCCGCACCTGGCTGTGGCGCGGCCCTTTACGCCGCTGTTCCGCAAGTTCCTGTTCTCCATGGCCGTCGGCTCAAAGGTCACCATCATGGCCTACATCGGCACCTACTACGCCATTGGCTACGCCTGTTCGGTTGCCTCTGCAACTACTTTCTCATTGGCTGGCTTGACGGCCACCTCGACCACTTTTACATGGACAGCTGGCACGTCTGGGTCGCCCTCGTCATTGTCTTTTCCATTGCCGGCAACGTCGCCCTCGCCGTTCCCGCTACACCGCGACACCGGCCACAACCTGCTCAAGGAGCTCTGGATCTGCTTCCAGTGGATCCCCCTGCTGTTTAATTTCTGGGCGGCATCCATGCACGTCAGCCAGGCCATCCTGTGCCATCTGCTGGGCATCAACATGACCTGGGGCGCCACCGCCAAGGAGGCCACCGACACGTCCTTTTTCATCGAGCTCCATCATTGCCCGCCGCTTCAAGTACGTCTTTGCTACTGCATCGCCGTCGCCATCCTGCTCATCTGCGGCATGTACGTCTTCCCCTACCTGTGGCGCATCACCCAGTGGTCGCCATCTTCCCGCTGGCCGTGATGGATTGGCTGCCACTTTACCCTGCCCATTCTGCTGAACCCGGCCTCTGCATGGACCTTTACATGGTAGGGCTTTACATGGTAGGGTGTTTCATTTTGTTCGTCATCTTTCATTTTCATCTTTCTCTTTTCTTCGTCTTCTCCTGTTACGATAGTTCCATAGACTTGTTACCATAGAGCTGTACAAAATGTAGAGAAATAAACACGAATCTGCAAAAAATATGCAAAATAACAAACAAGTCACAAGAAAGAAGAAAAAGTGATCGATCTCCGGATCGAACCGAGGACTTACGCCGTGTTAAGCGTCGTCATAACCAACTAGACCCAATCGACCGATGCTGTGGATATGAGTGGAGGACGGCGCTGGAGAAGGGCAAGAAGAGTGTAGGGAACCACTGTAAACATAACAGAAAAAAGACGACTTTGAGAGAAATCCGATGAAGGAGGAAAAAAAAGGGGCAAAAGAAACAAAAAAATGAAAAGAATATAAAAAAAAAGAATGAAAAGGAAAGGAATGGAAAAGAATGAAAAAGAAAGAATTACATAATTGACGGCCAGCAAAATAACATGAGACGAATAAACGACCGAGAACCCTGCGCTGTTTGTTGACTTCCCTGAGATCCAGTCCTGTGGTAACCTTTGGTGACACTCCCAACTGATTGGCTTAACAGAGACATGGTCACAGGATACGGAGGCGCTGTGCATTTAGTGATTTGCGCAACAAAACCATGAGAGATTTTGCCGCCGAAAACGCTGCTTGGAAGCTCAACCTGTACTTGGGACTTTGGGGCCGCTGTTAGCGCGGCCAACCCCTAGGCGGGCGGCTCTCCGCACTTTTTCAGTCTCCCCTTCCCGCACTCCACCTGCACCACCTGCGCATTGTCTCCGCGGTGGCGGACAGCGCACTTTTGGGCACTTTAGGGCACTTTCGCCCCTAAAAACACGCCTACCATCGCCTACCCGCGCTCGCGCCGCCCGCCACCATCCGCGGCTGTCCGCTGCTAGCCGAAACCATGAGCGAATATCGCCAACGCCAATGGCCTCGAGTCAGGGCAATTGTTGGTCGAGTCTACTCTTTGAGATGCGGTCGCGACGGGTCTTTGTTCATTCCTTTCTTCTGGGTTTTGCGTAAGATGTCACTGAGTGGCTCTTAGTCTTTCCTATCTCTCTTACATTTAGTTACTGCCAAAAGGGGCAGTTACCGCGTATGGTCTGTGATGGCATGTTGACGACGACCAACGACTCTCCCTCGTAAGTGTGTACCTTTGTATGTGTCGTTGTTCGCTGCAGGATCTAGCCGAATCGTCTCCGTAACTATGGCAAGCCTCTCGGCTCCCGCATGATGCTTTGTTGGCCTTCAGGCCTGCCCGTCTACTTCATGTCTTTGCGCTCCCATCTTTGGAAAAGAGGAAGTGAGAACGCCAGACTCACACCTTCCCTCCCAAACTGGCACTTTGCTGTTTGTGGCTACTCTGATTCGCAGCATATCCCTTCTGTATCCTTCTCTCTCCCCCTCTCTCTTCCTCTCCCTCTCTCATTCGTTTAAAATATACTCCGATGGACGCTGCCTTTGCCCAACACTATGAGCAGTACGGCCTGTCCAACAATGGCTTTCTGCCCTCCCGCCTGCCGCTGGCACGTCTCCCTAGCCCGTACTACGCGCCATGGCGAGGCCATCATCGCCAACCTGCCGGAACTCTTGCGGAACGGCCAACTGCGCACACGAGTTCGAGACCTGGACGTTCTTCTCCACCAGTGGCCTCAACGACCGAGCCCGCCTGGCCGCCCGGGCCTACGTCGTCCTCGCCTTTCTGACACACGCCTACATCTGGGGCGACGACCCGGTGGCCGACGTCCCTCGCCGCCATGCATCTCGGTTCCTTTTTTGGCTGTGTCTTCTCATCTGGAACTGCCTCCTGTAGCCACCTAATGCCGCCCTGAATCTGTGGAACTTTACCACCGTCGATGGTGATGGCAACAACGACGAGACACGGACAGAAGAAAAAACACCCTTTGACAACCTCAACGTCTGCAGGCGCTGCACACGTTCACGGCACCGCGTCCGAGTCCTGGTTCTACGTCGTGTCCGTCGCCATGGAGTGCCGTGCCGCTGCAATCCTGCCCGTCCTCTTGGGCGCCATCGAGGCGGCTGCCCACAACAAGAACAACAAGACCAACGAGAACAACAAGAACAATTTGGCGAACGGTTCACGGCCGCTCTCCGCCAGTTTGTCGCCCTGCATCCACGAGGTCGGCGTGCTGCTCGACCGCATGCACGAGCGCTGCGACCCGTCCGTCTTCTTCTTCCAGATCCGGCCCCTTTCTGGCCGGCAGCAAACACATGGCCGCGCAGGGGCTGCCCAAACGGCGTCTTTTACGACGAGGGCGCGGGCCGCGGGGCTGGCGCAGCTGCGCGGCGGCAGCAAACGGCCAGAGCTCGCTGCTGCAGTTCTTTGACATTGCCCTGGCGTCGAGCACACACGTCTGGACGGGCGCCACTCGAGGGGTGCACCCCAAGACAGAAGAACAGGGCTTCCACGAGGAGGTGCGTGGATACATGCCGGGCTCCCACCGGCGGTTTCTAGAGCATGTGGCGGCGCTGCCGAGCCTGCGGGAGTTTGTGCTGCTGGCATTCTCAGAGTCATGGGTGGCGAGGCAGCGTCGGAAGACGACCGAGAGATGGCTGCTGCCTTTGCAAGAGGCCACGAAAGCACTAGCAGCCTTCCCGCAACAAGCACCTGAAGCATTGTCACGCGGTACATTATCATTCCGTCGCGGCACGAAGCCAGGGCCTGCACGAGGCTGCTAACAGGCCGCAGAAAGGCGTTCCAAGGATATGCAACGCAGAGCAGGCGTTCATGTCCAAGCTGCGCGGGTTTTCTGGCACATGTATCCACCCCGGACAAGGATGCGGCGGAAATGTTGACGGGCACGGCGGGACAGAGCTGCTGCCCTTCCTCAAGCAGACCCGGGACGAGACGCTGCACGCCGGCGTGTTTGCGTCGGCCCCGGCGACAAACAAATGACGAGCCATGACATTGCAAATATTGATATTGATACAAATTAAATTTGAATTCAAATGTAAGAGATCGAATTTTAAACCATGAAACCTAATCTCTCTGCCAAGTCATACTGTCTTTGGCTGTTCCACTAACAAAGGCTAGCATTATATCATGCATTTATTAATAATACTCCGTAGCTGGGTGTCTTCTACGGCGTACGGGCCACTGCCCGGCCTCTGAAAAGTGTCCGTGGCAGACGTAGACCGGCGCCAAACCTGCCAGCGGACCCGCTTCTTTGTCAATCACACACTACAAAGTAAAAATATGTCCCATGTAAGTGCCCTGCAAAAGTCTCCGACTGCGTTGGAAAGGAGAAACAGGGGAAAGCTTCAGGGCGACATAGGGTGCCGGTAGAGGCAAGGCATAACATGGGACAGCTTGGCAATCATGAGATACCAAGACAAGTTCGAAAAGGGAGGATTAAAAGTGGCGTGCCTTCCCGTCTCGATAAATAGCAAGGGACAAAGCTCCTTCCTCACGCCACCTTTGCTGTCCAGCATCTCTGAATCACAGCCAGCAGCAACTCACACGCTTTTCTTCACTTTTTATCAGCGACAACAGCACTCGGGCAGAACTTGAGAATTTCAGAACTTCCCATGATGCCTCCTAGCAGCCCCTCCTCCACTGCGCAGCAGCTCCCCGCAACCATGCGCGCCTGGGTCTACGCCAACACAAAGGGCGGCATCGAGACGGCCATGAAGCTGGTTCCCGACTACCACGCGCCCGCGTCGTTTCGCACGCTGGCCGCACCGCTGCCCGGCAAGGGCACGGCCAAGGGCACGGCCAAGGGCACGGCCAAGGGCACGGGCCAGGCCCGACGAGGCATCCTCGTGCGCCATCCTCCTTGCCTTTGGCGTCCATCAACAGCGCCGCAAACTCCTCTGCGCGGCCCGGCCGCAGCGGGAACTCCATGCTCTTGAGCAGCTCTGCCTGACCTTGTCGGTCATGACGGAGGTATGCTTGTGTCAAACATGCTTAGGCGCAGATGGTGACGACAAACGGATGCCATACTTGGACAGTCGTCGCGCTGCCATGGGCAGCGTCATGCTGGCCACGGCACCGGGTCCTTGCTGGCCGCGTACGCCACCTGGCCCATCTGGCCCTCAAAGGCGGCCGAGCTCGCCACCATGATCACCACGCCGCGCTCCTTGTCCTCGTCGCCGCTGTCCGGGCCGCCCGCGCCCATGGCATCGCCGGCGCCGCCCATGTACGGCAGCACCTGGCGCACGAGGTCAAACGGTGCCCGCGCAGGTTGATGTTGAGGACAAAGTCCCAGTTGTCGAGCGGGAGGGGCCTTCATCTTGCGGTCGAGGATCAGGCCGGGGAAGCCGACGCCGGCCGCGGGCACGACGCCGCCGAGCGGCTTGTGGGTCGTCTTGGTGATTCCATTCGACGGTGCCGTCAACGGCAGCCTTGATGCTGTCGGTGTCGGTGACGTCCACGGCAAAGAACTTGGCAACCTTGTCGCCGCCGAGCGCGGCCGCCACGGCCTTGCCGTCGTCCTCGTTGCGATCGAGCAGGGAGACGTTGGCGCCGTTGCGCGACACAGGTCCTCGGCGAGGCGCGGCCCAAGCCGGAGGCGCTGCGAGGGGAGGTGTTAGAAGACAAGACGAATGTTGAATGCAAAAGAAAAATAAAAAAAGACAGCCGAGAAAAGCTTACCCGCCAGAGATGATGAATGTGCAGACCGTCAACCTTCATTGTGGGGAATGGGTGGAGGTTGAGAGGGAGAGGAAGAGGAAGAGGAGAATAAACAGAAAAGTGTATCAAAAAGGTCGGCGTTGGAGACTGGAAGTGTTGAACATGCAAAAGAAAAGAAAAGCAGACTTGAAAAATGCGGCGCGTTTCCTACAAGCATGATTGTCTGGGGAAGGAGCTGGAGCCTCGGCATGTGAAGGACAGGCGAAGGCAAGTGCTACGCCTACTCCGCACGGGGACTCGGGATGGATTATGGGCAAAGTGTGGTCAGTGACGACAGTGATGACTACTCCGATTCCCAGGCCCCACTTGCCTTTTGGAAGCATTGATTACAGCAGATCACAATAGAACGCTCGGTGATTCCAGCCTGGCCAAGCGCTGGAGACGCCTCTGGTGGTCTGTGACAGTCCTGTGGCACCGTGCATTAGGCGGCCTTGTCGCCTGTGGCGGCGCATGTTTTTTTGTGTTTGTCGGTCTTTACAGCGCCACACTACGCCCGTCGGCGACGGCGCGCGGCCCACCGTAATTTACTGGCTCGATCAGCCCAAGATAAGGGGGGCTTCTTGGGCCTGGAACTCTTGGAGATAGGGCGTCATGCGTTTTTTTGTTTTTTCTTATAGCAGTGTGTATTGTATTACGCTAGGGTGTATCACAGGATCAGCGGAGTATGCCGTCGTACGGCAACGGTCTCTCCTGTGTTGATGCTTCCTCCTTCGTGTGATTTGTTCTGGCGAAGGAGAGTATTCTTTCACTAATTCTTCGTTTGTAGCTGCGCTTCTCGCGCCCCGTTCTGAAACTCGCCACTTCTCTCTCGTTTCTAAGTGTTGTATCTTGCGTTTCGCTAGTATCGACCCGCTGTTTCCAGATACGTGAGGCTCTGCATCATAATCGCCACGCACGGTAACGAGTATAGAGGATCCAGACTTCTTGACAGTCGCACAAGCTGCAACCCGACGGAAGCTTATCCGGCTTCTAGCAGAACAAGCGGCAAGAGACAGACTGCCAGCTGCTAACCGGTAGCCGACGGCCTTCCACTTGGAGTCGAGAATAACGCCGCCGCGGATCACCTCGACAGCCTCGCTGTATCGAATCGACGCCGCTTGGGGACACACCCTCGAGAACAAACCCCAGAACCGCAAGTGGGAGCGATGACGCGTGTACCCGGGGGTCCTCAGCCGCGAGAGAAAGGAACACGCGGCACGCTTAGATGTACGGTCGAGCGCGCGACCCAGGTAGGCCTTCCGGGTGCTTTTTTTTTTTTTTTTTTTGCCTCCGCTGCGGAGGGTTTGCTCGCAGGTGCTGAAGGGACGTGTTGGTAACTAACCTCGGGGCTTCGCTTTATCCGAGACTCGCTTTCCCCCGAAGCTCGGCAGGCAATGTTACGACTATCCTTGCCAAGATCATCCCTCGCTCGCCTCCGGCTCCGGCAAGTCTGTCTGCTCGCGACGAGCCGGTCACGGAGCGCGTACTGCACCGGGCGCGGCTTTCCCGCGGATCGCCGCCGACTCGATTGTGGACGGCGTGCGCATCTCGCTGCAGCCGACACTTCGCTGGGCGGCGGCAACGCATAGGCGGCGGCCCTTTATTCGTGGCAAGGTGGACGCCGGAGCGGCTTACGGAGCGTGCTGGGAGCTGATTGGCGCAGGCAAGCTTAAATGTGCCGCTGGACGGCGACGCCCGTCGTGCCGTTTGAGGGACGTGCCGCGGGCGTAATGCGCGGCTCAAGACGCACCGCGCACGGGGCAAGATTGTGGTGCGTGTGGCCGAGGACAGTTTAGAGAGGGTAGACAGGGGGTAAACGCTTTTTTTGTTTTTCTTTCCCTGTTGGCTTTTTGTTTTTCTTGTTCTTTTTTTCTGGCTTCTTTTTGGCATTGCTTCCTATAGCTAATTACGAATACAAAGTTGTTCATCTTCGAGAGGATATTTGTTACAGGCGTGTGGTCAGGTGACCACACCAACTGGTCACATTGAGCCCTACTCCAGGCATTAAGGCCACAACTTAGCTTTTTCCTCTGAATATCATCGCTTTTCCATAACAATATTCTTGCCGTCCTCGTACCTTTCTCCCTCATGGCCTCCCACTCACACCAGGAACGTTGGCGGGACCTCGGGGCCTAGAAAATTGTCAGCAAGCCTGTCTCCGTACCCAGATCATTGGCAACGTCGTCCAGGATATCTTTGACAACGTCGTCTAAAGACATCTTTGACAACGTCGTCCAAGCAGATGTCCTGAAATGTCCCGAAATTCCCGCTCTCCAACTTACCCCAGACGTTGCAGATGGGCATCCTTTTCCATGGTGTGGTGCGTCGGCTCCGACATGTCCAGCAGGTCGCCGTCCACATAGTGCTCCAGATAAACTTGGCCGGGTCGAACCAGTAGTCAAAGATCTGGCTGCCCATGACGTGCCGGCCCACGCCCCAGCAGTTCTCGTACCCCTTGTTCAGCCGCAAGCCCAGTCGTGGCCCAAGCACCTGCGTGTCGAAATCGTGCGTCTCGTACGACGTGTGGTGGACGTGCCATTCGGGGCCCTGGTAACAAAAAGAAAAATGTGGTGGTCCACCTGCTCGCTGCCCCGGTCCAGCCGGAAGAGACCGTGTGGTCGACGCCGGCCTCGTCGTGCACGAGCTCCGACGGGAAGAAATTGAAGTGCTTGCGGTAAAAGGCGTAGCTCAGCCGCAAAGTTGGTCACGAGGCACATGCCGAAATGGCCCAGCTTGTGCACGGCGCCGGCCGCTTTCCTCGAACCGCTCGGAAACTTGCTTGACCGCGCGCGTTCTTTGCCACGGGGAAGTTGACCTGCACCACCGGGAAGCGCGGGTCGCGCGCCTCGACCTTTTTGCTGGCCGTGCACCAGGTGGCAAGGGGAACCCGTCGACGGGGTCGTAAAAGGTCACAGGCCCGCCCGCCGCCGGGGTCCCAATCGCCTCGGCCAGGTCGTACACGGGCGTGGCCTTGGGCGGCGGCCGGCAGCTGCGTGGCGCGCGCTCGAAGGTCCTCGGCGGTCTCGACCTCGAGCAGGCGCCGCCCCAGGCGGTCTCGTCGCGGCCTCGACACAGACCAAAAAGGGCGCGGTGCCGCTAGCCACGGAAGTAGGTGCGGTTGCCGACCTCCTTTTCTCTTGCGAGAAGCCAAAGTCGCGGGATGGAACTGATTGGCCGCCTTGGGGTCCTTGTGCTGTGGTAAAAGACGTGGGCGATGCGCACCAGTCGGCAGCCATGGCGGTGGGTGGTCGTCGTGGGCGTAGATGTCTCGATTGCGATGTGATATGCTGGAGATTTTGGAGAAGCTTTGACGATGCGCCGCGTGGTGAAGTGGAATGTAGATGCAGGTCTGCTGGTTTCTACGGAGGTGAAGGCATGGACCAGCTTCGGAGTTTGGATGTTTTGTTGAATGGCAGGTCAGAGAAAGCAGAATGAGAAAACGAAGAAACTAGGAAAATAGAAGAAAGAAAGAGAGAACCAAGAGGTTAAAGTAACGGCTCGACGGATACGGATATAGAAAACAAGAGGTTTAAAGTAACGGCTCACGGATACGGATATAGAAACCAAAACGAGACAAGTGTCGGTGTTGGTGCAAAAGATGGGGAATGGGAGAAGCTGGGGAAACAGGCGCTTTTCTCGGGAAATATGGGCACACCGGGAGCGGACGATGGGGAAAATAAACAAGAATACGTACAGTACATGGGACGGCAAGCAGAGCGTGGTGTACAGGTGAGACGGGATCGTGGCGAGTCGTGCAGGAGCAGAAGAGCAGAAAAAAGTGACGAGTGAACGGGTTCACTTTTGGGGACTTGGGCACTGCGATCGATGTCTCCGATGGCAGTAGGCTAGAGGGTGGTTCGCGTCGCACTTACAGGGACTTGCAACATCAGCGCTCTACAGGTGGCACGTCAAGCCCGAATAGGAGAGCTCGTGGAAATACGTGAAACACATAGAATAAGCCACGCTGTGAGCACGGGTTTTGCACGACGCCTCGAGAGGGGAAGCTGTCCTTACACGAGATAAGGGAAGGAAGAGAAGCACCGCGTGCATCCTGGCAACTCGACAAGATGGTCTGGTGGTGGCTCGGTTGGCACACTGAAATGGGGCTGACGGCTGTGAGGGGGAACGGCAGTTGTATTTTAGCGGACAGGGCTACGCCATGGAGGCTGCAAGCAATCTGGGGCGGCTGTATTCTTGGGCGGGGGGCGGGGACATGCAGAACTTGGGGAAGCAGGAACCAAGAGGCTGTGACAGCCTTCGGGAAAGAACAAACGACAATCTGGAAATACGGAAAGGACAAATCGATAGACAAGGTAAGACCGGCAGCGGAGAATCAGAATCAGCCGATGGCCAGGCCTTAAAGGCTGAATTACAGGGGCCCAGCGCTGGCCTGCCCTACTATTCGCTCGCTTGTTTCCCGAACCTGTGCAGCAGCCGCTTTTAGTAGGCGCCGTCTCGTGGGTCAGTTTTAGCTGCTGTGGGCAGGTTTGCAGGCCTCCACGGGACTACTTTATCCCTCGACAGCCCTGGAGGAACCATGAATACCGGCAAAGTCGAGTCTTGAATGGAAGACAAAAGACACAGACTCGAATGAAAGACAAAAAGAACCGTTAAAGACAAAAAAAGCATGGATTGGAATTGAAAAGCATCTAAAAAGAAGGCCCACAACAGCAAATATCTGACAGACATACACCGAGCTCTAAAAAAAAACCATACTAAAGATTAAAAGAAGAAAGCAGACGATACCTTGCGTTTGAACGCTCCCCACCCCTAGCACTTCGCATGGCAACTCCGTTGGGGTATTCCTGTCTACGCATTCTTGCCGATCTAAGCTACTGAAAAAAGCACGGGGGCCTCATCCATATAGGCTACATTACCTCACCTACTTTCACAAATAGCAAGGTCCTATAGTCTAGCGGTTAGGACACTGGATTCTGATTGTCACAAGATGAACACCTTCCAGTAGCCCCGGTTCGATTCCGGGTAGGACCTACTTTTTTTCTTGTCTTTTTACTTTTTGACTTTTTGACTTTTCTGACTTCATTGGTCAATTTTCACATAACCTTAAATAAAACATATCTAATTAATTTTCTTTTTTTCTTTGAAATAAGTCATCTCTTTTCATTTGCTTTTTGCTCTTAACATTTAGATATTTTAATTATCGTATATTTTCTTGAGATAAACGTGACGTGTTTAAAAGAAAATACCGAAAAAGAAACCACGAGCAAATTCTTCCCGGCCCAGGTTTTTATTCTCAACATCTGTTTTAACATTTGTCGCACACACTGTCCTCTCTCCGCCACTCCACTGGCTCACTACACGGCAGAGTCCCAGTTGGACCCGCGGGCAAGTGCTGGTCGTGCTTGTGATAGTATGGTACCTTGGCGGCCTGCGGAATTCGCCCGGCGGGAAGCTGCCTGCAATGTCGGCGCTGCTGGTGCCGCCCTTAGTATACGGGTCTCGTTGGGGGCCCAGCACCTCCCGCACCAGCCACGGCCCCAGGTCGTCAAAGACGGACAAGCGTAACTGTAAAGGCCGCTGAGCGTCTTGAGGGTGCACAGCTCCGTCACCAAGTCCATATACATGGTGTAGGCGTCGTGGAACCGTGCCGTGGTTTGCTGGTGGGCTCGTCGCTGATCAAGTAGGGCTCGTAGTAGTCCCAGACGCACTCCTCGAGATCCAGGCAGATGCTTTGAGCCGCGAGACGTCCATGTTGTCGCGGATAAACGCCACGAGGTCGGCCCAGCCAGGATCGCCACGGCCGGGCTGGTGCACATAGGCAAACGGCTCGGGCATATGCAGTGGTGTCTCGTCGTCGCCCATGCCATCCCAGACACGCCATCCCCTCTTCCCCCTCCTCCTCATTGGCATTCGACCCGACGAAACGGCCCGCTGCCACTGCTGGTACTGTACTGCTGACACGCGGAAAAGAAGCTTGGTGATGCTGTGCAGGGCCGCGGGCGCCATTTTCTTCAAGACGGCGAGTGTCATGTGGAACTGGTCGACCGGAACGTGAAGACGGGCTTTGCATACAGCAGGCCGAGGGCGGCTTCTTGGTACATCTGGCGGCAGACAGAAAACAGCTCCGTGGGCAAGATGTCGCACTGGCAGTGCGCCGAGACCGACGCATAGTATCTGGGGCAGCAGCAGTCCGGAGCGTCGGCGTGCTCGTGCAGGCGTCGTAGTAGACGCGGTTAATGTACATGCGCCGTCCTGGGATGTTGTTGCAGCCGTTGTCAAAGAGAATGCACTGCGTGCGGCCTGGAAGATGTACCCCAGAATCTAGCTCGGCGGGCAGGCGGAAAAAAGGGAAAATGTGCCTTGTGTGGCAAGACGGACGGCCGGGGGTTTTGGGGGCGGCACCCTCGACCAGGGTTGTGACGGCCCGCCGGGCAACCGCAGTCAAGGCATAGTCCTGCCGTCGCCGGCCGAGGCGGATCGTGCATGCTTTTAGTTTGGTGGCCGGCACAAGAGCACCGGTCAGCGGCGCGAGCACGGCCTCGGCGGTGTCGACATCCGCCACATCGCAGATGAGTGCCAGGTCGAGCTGTCCTGGCTGGTGATGCGGCTGTGGCATCTTGACTGCCTCGGCAAAGCGTGCACAAACGCGCTGCCAGACCTGCAGCATGTCTCTGTTTTTTGCGATTTCCAGTTGCTGCCGTGCCGCATCGTTCGTCGTCGTCGTTGTTGTCGTTGTCATCACCACCACCACCGTCTGTCGTTGGTCTGGGAGGTACCGTTAACATAAACGGCGCATCCGCCCGGCCCTTGCGCATGCTGCAGAGATGGCACAGCGCAGTCTCGTCGTTGCCAGCAGCTTCGATGGGATAGCCGCGGTATCGGTCCGGCACGGATGTCACCTCCGTGGCCCATGGGACACGGCCAGCAATTGAGCCGCACAAGCAACGACGTCATGCGCGCCAGGCCGTGCAGCGGGATCCCGCCACTCAAGAAGCGGCGCAAACTGCTCGCGGGCGACACACGTGCCCATGCGGTGATACGTGCTGTCCCTGTCCCCCGTGTCCCCCGTGTCCCCCGTGTCCCCCGTGTCCCCCGCGCTCGTTGTCGACAGCTAGGTCGGGCTCGGCGTCCCCCGCGAGACCGGTGCGGCCCCGGAGGACAAACTTGTTCTCGCCCGTAAAGCACGGCAGATGCTTCGTCGTGCACCGTCCGCACACCGCAGGATCGCGACCGGCAGTGGCGGGCACACGCACGTGCGAGTAGCAATGGCGGGTAGCCCTTGCGCGGGCGCCAGCACGGGCGCTGGCGATACCCCGGGTAATTGCGGCGGACCGGTCCCGTTCCGTAGGCTGCGTAGCCAGTAGCTGAGGGTCCAACTTGGGGCAGCGGTCGTCCCGGACCAGCGCGTACTTGTAGATGCGCCGGCGCACGTCTGGCGGTAGATGCGAGAAAGGAACATGTTCTTGCGTGTGGGTATGTGTGTGTTCTGCATTGAAAGGATGTTGTATTACGGAGAATGTGCAAGTCAAGGTGAGGTTTCGATTATGGGTGTCTTCTGGCCGTGATATGCGTGTCTCACCTGTTCCTTGTTCTTAGAAGGTAGCCTTGCGTCTGCGGGCAAGGCCAGCAGGCTGTGGCGCAGCTCCAGCGAAAGGCCGTGCAAAGCCCAACACTGCAGTATTACTGGCGTGTCAACAGCATTATCTGCATCGCCCAATGAAAAAATAATCAAAATTAATTGCAATGGAGTGTCCGTTTGCTGTTCTGGAATGGATAAGAATTTGAGAGTCTGGGGAGGTAAAGGGACGCCAATGCCCGGGTTCTACACGCTGTTTACGAAGAAAAAAGAAGAAAGAAAGAAGACAAGAAAAGAGAAGAAAACAGAAGATAAGAAAAAAGAAAGAAAAGAGATCGCCGGCTTATCCAAATCGAGACGGCCGTGCTTTGTTATGTTTGCTTTTGCTTCTTCTCTTTTATTCCTAGTCGCCCTATTATACATGTAGCTTCTCGCCAGGCGCATCTTCAATCGAAGCAAATAATACTATTAATTTTATTGACCCGAAAAAAATCATGATAATGTGAAAATATTAGGGCGCACGCCACTTACACCCGTGTTTGATTTCCTCTTTTTCTTTGAATAACTACAGTACAATTCGGCGTGCTATGCTGCGCCTTCCATTCTCGGCCCTGTGGTTCTGTCGACCGACCGCGCCTGCCGTGATATTCCAGCCCACTTCTAGTCGATGGACAGCTCTTTCCCTTCTGTCACGAGTGGTTGCAGTCAAAAACATTCGTCACGTTTAAATTTCTGCGGACGGCCTCCTCCCCCTTTCTCTTACCCTCTCCCAAGCACACCACATATCGATATCACCACCAGCAGCCAGCACCACATCGACATCATCTCTACGCAAACATCACTCCAAGGTCCTGCCAGTACGTACGAGTTTCTTTCCAGGCGTATGACGAGAATTTTTAACTGTTTTTTACTCCCAACTTTACTAAAAGAGTACAAGAATAGCTGGACGCGAATCCACGCACACCCAGCGACCAGCACACGCACCTCGCGGCGTCATCGAATCTTTCTGGAGGGCTCGTACCTGTATTTTTCATAAACGGTGTCCCCATCCGCCGAATCAATGACTCCCGCCTGGCATCAAACTTGGGCCACGAGCCTGTGCGAAAGCATCAGTCGGTCCACGACCACCGTGACAGCAAGCATCACCCGCACCATCACCTACACCCTCTCCCGGATCAGCAGCAGCAGCAACTTCCGCACGACAGCAGCGTCCGTGATGTCGAACTGCCCAGCCAAGACCAGGCAATGACGGGCACACCAAAGACCAGCATTGGCAATGCCACCCGCTGCCCAGACCCCAAGGCCTCTCCACCGATGGAGGCTTCGCCAAGGTTGTCATTGTGGTCTCTGTTCTTTTGTTCATTGCAATGTACAGGAAAATCGGCAAAGCCGTGTTCTACCCTGTCCAAGGGCTTCTCATACTGCTCCTTTGTCCATTACCGAAGCGTGCACGGTCATGGTTGTGGTTCTCTGCTGGAAACTGGCATTGATGCGCCACATTCTGAAGCAGTGTCTCGAGCTCCCCCCAGAGGAGGAGAGCCCGGATATCGAGGAAGGATATTGTGCATCCCTGAGAAACGGGTGGAGGACTGCCAACATATGCAGGCATCGACGAACGACAAGGGCTATGCCGGACGCAAGGGCCCGGCTTCCACCGCGTAGAGAGACGGCCCTAGTGGTCTCCTTTCTCTGTTGCAGCCAGGGACGGCTCAGTCTCTTTTGCTGTGTTTTTTTTTTGTGCATAAAATAACAAAGGGACGTTTTGATGGGTGATTAAGGGTGTCATACACGTCCTCCGAGAGATCGCTGGCATGCGTAGCATACTCTCGAATAAGAAAAAGATTGACTGGTACTCTAGAATTGTCGTGAGGCTTTGCAAAGCGGCATCTTTTAAATATTCTGTACCTTTCAAAGACGACTCTGAGCCCTTTTTTTGTGGGCTACAGATGAGCTTTGCCTCATATTGTCCTTTTTATCGTCATTCGCCTCATGTGACCTAAATATAACGCATGAACGAAATCAACAAGACAGCCTTTGGTATGCGAGTTGGCCACCGTGTTTAGTGCAAGTGCCCCGAGAACGCCACCGATGGCCCGCCGCTACAGCTTTTCGGCGCCAGCCTCTCCGCCCCCGCACCACGCCCCACGCCCTGTAAACACAGCGCCGGAGCGGGGCAAGGCAAGGTGATTGCATCACAGCACCGATTGCGGGCGCCAATCCAGGCGTCATTTTGGTGGCTTGGTGAGTCAGCAGCTGCAGTTTTCAACTTCCCCAGTCAACAACAGACACAACACACCACATCCATCCTGCCAATGGCACCGGGAAAAGACGGACACGGCCGCGGCCCCTCTTTTTCTTCTCCACCATCATCCATCTCCCTCCCTCTTCCACCAGACTCGGTCTTTGCTGTATGGCCACCCGCTGCCATCGGCTGGTGTTTGTGTTTGACCTCGACTGACACGCTGTGGCCGTTCTTGGTGGTCGATACCGCACAGCCGACGGCCGCCCGATAGCCGCGTGGGCCTCGGAAGACGACAAGCAGTGCCCAAAGGTCGCGGACCGTCAGCCGCTACAAGGAGAAGAAGGAGGCCGCAGCTGCTGCCACGGCAGCCGGTGTCAATGACGACCGACGCGGGCTTCCGCCGGTGACCGTGGTGGACCGCTAACGGCGAGACGTTTTGCCGTTTTTAACCGGCGACGGTGCCGCACATTCTTCGCAGTCGCTGCCACCAGGCCGGCCTCAGTATGGGCGTGGCTAGCCGGACATGTCTGCGCCCGAGCTGGCGCGCGGAGATGCTGACTTCTGTTGCGGGTGCCATCCGCGCCGGCGGCGACAACAACAACGAACGACAAACAAAAGCCTCAAGGAACTGTTGCCCTGGGGGTGTTTGACGCCGGCCTGGAGATCTACCCTACCAGCAAGCTGCGGCACATGGACGCGCTGCAGCAGCGGACGGGCAATCGCCTACAATGACTTTTTGTTCTTTGACGACGAGAGCCGCAACCGCAATGTCGAGACGGTGGGCGTGACCATGTTCCTGGTGCGGACGGCGTGACGTGGGATGCCGTGGAGCGGGGCGTGCGCGCATGGCGGCGACACGGGCACGATGGCGGCGGACGGCCGGGCGACGCCAGCAAGGGAAAGGGAAAGGAAAGGGGAGATGGCGAGGCAGACAGCAGCGACGACGACCAGAAGAGCGACTACGAGTATTCTTATTAGGGGAGCGGGATCTAGACGAATCATCGACACCGTCAAGACAGCCCAGACACATAGAAAGATAATACATAATCTAGTTATATAATATCAAGCTGGGATGTTAAAGGCCCTGGATGCTTGCCCAAAGAAGAGTCCATATGAAACCCGTGAGAATACCCCACCGCCTGCACGGCGGCTTGTTTCCTGTTTGCCGCAATGCTCCTGCAGTACCTCGCATGAGGAGCGAAGAAGAAAAGAATAAAATGCAAATGAGATGGTAAATGAGATGTAAGACTGGAAAGATGTACGATGTAACCAATGCGGAAATCGACAAGATGACAAGAATTGTCTATCTAACAGAAGGAAATGCCAGGGATATGATTAAGAGAAAAGAATTCCAACAAAATTAGGACAAAGAGAAACTTCTCGCATCTCTATGACGCGCAGTGGTTTCGGCGACAGGCGTCTCGACGGTCGTGGTATCGCTGGTCTTTTCCGAAATAGCCAGGTTCTGAATGCCCGCAGCCGTCTTCTGGACGGGCTCCTGCTCTCCTTCGACAGACTCCTCAACGGCTTCCTCGATCGTCTCCTCTTCCTCCCTCCTCCTTGGCGCCTTCGCCCCGGTAGTGCTTCGGGATCGTGCACACACGCACCATGCGCTCCTTTGGTTCTCGCTGCCGACGGCAACGCACTCGAACCGCTCTTGCTGGTTGTCAGGGGTCGTCGGGAGGGGGCGCCAGTACAAGGGCCCCTTGGGAAGGCGTCGAAGCCCGGCTCCCAGGTGGCGCGCTCCCGGATGCCGGGTCCAGGTTCGGCACTCTCGCCTCCAGCTGAACTCGAGCTCGCCGCCGTACTGCTTGGGGATGTCTTGATGTCGATAAACGACAGCATGG
>JADMNF010000252.1:0-36036 GCA_016097085.2 Sporothrix curviconia
GGGCAACATTGGCTTCGTCTTCACCAACGGCGACCTCAAGTCCATCCGCGACAAGATCCTGGTCAACAAGGTCGCTGCCCCCGCCCGTGCCGGTGCCATCGCCCCCATTGACGTGTGGGTCCCGGCCGGCAACACCGGCATGGAGCCCGGCAAGACCTCGTTCTTCCAGGCCCTCGGCGTCCCCACCAAGATTGCCCGTTGTACCATTGAGATCCCACGGACCTGAAGCTGGTCGAGGGTGGCAGCAAGGTCGGTCCCTCCGAGGCCACCTGCTGAACATGCTCAACATCTCGCCTTCACCTACGCATGGGCATTGCCCAGGTCTACGACCAGGGCAACACCTTCCCCTCGGACGTCCTCGATATCGGCGAGGAGCAAGCTCCTGGGCGCCTTCTCGACGGCCATCACCACGATCGCCTGTGTCTCGCTGGCCATCAACTTCCCCACCCTGCCGTCCGTCATCCACTCGCTGGTCAACAGCTACAAGAAGTCCTGGCCGTCGCTGTCGAGACCGAGATCTCGTGGCCCGAGATCGAGAACCCTCAAGGACCGCATTGCCAACCCGAGGCCTACGCCGCTGCTGCCCCCGCTGCCGCGCTGAGGAGTCCAAGGAGGAGGCCAAGGCCGAGGAGTCCAAGGAGGAGGAGGCCGAGGAGTCTGACTCGACGGCGGTTTTCGGCGTCTCTTGTATGTTCCACATCTCCTACTCCCTACTTTCAGTGTTCCCCAAAAACTCGGTACACCTGCTAACATTTCTTTTCCAGCGACTAAATGCCAACCGAACCTCTACCCTGATACCCACTCTACCTACGGCTGGTAGTCTCGAGGACCAGTGTTTTTCGGTGTCTTGTCTTTTTTTTGCACCCCAACAAAAGCAACTTTATATCTCGAATAATAAAAAATCCGAAAATATTGAAACCTCAACCATTCGTCTGCTGCTCTACGGAGAACGCGCTGCGCAATGTGACGTTAACTGTGTGTGAAATTAACAATGTTGTTTTGCATCCTTCACCTAGATGGTAAGCTTTTTCTTTTCGTTTTCTTTTTTTGTCCTTCACATGACCTGCCAATGCCGCACCGGGGAGCTCTTGTCGAGGATTCAAACAAAACAACATTCAACGAGCTTTTTAACCCTGAAGTCTTTACTCTTGAAGATACCAAACACATTATATGAGACACATTCGACCTCTCCCGGTTGCTTTGTGCATTGGCAAATGTTTCTCTTCATTATATCTTACACTATGAGGATATCATATGCTGACCTCTTTGCAAAAGACAGATCCATTACTTGCTTCCAGCCACTGTAAACGCCATACATGGCACGTAGATGATTGGCCAGCCAAAAATAGGCCAAAAAGCCTATGCTATGCCGTAGCCATGTGCTCAGCTCAGTATCGCACATTGCCCTTGGCCAGCACTTGCTGGGCCGTCCGATTGCCTGCTCGGGCAGCCCGGCCAGGCGTGCTACTTTGAGCGCATGGCTCTGCCGGTTGATGCCCTTGCGCAGCCGGTGCACGTACACAAACCCGCCGGCGCCGTCTTCCTCTACGTCGGTGCAGTACAGCTGGACGGGGTAGGCTTTGTTGCTTGGCTCCTCGCCGTCTACCTTCGCGCTGGGCGATTCCGTCGGCGGCGGCCAGGTCCGCGAGCCCATGGAAGTGCGTGGCAAACAGGCCCCGGCACCGGTTGACACGCACGAGGTGGTGCAGCGCCGCGTAGGCCACGGCCGTGCCGTCCTCGGGCGTCGTGCCGCGGCCAATCTCGTCCATGATGACAAAGCTGCGGCGCGTGGCCTGGCGCAGGATAATGCGCCGTCTCGAAGCATCTCGACCATGAACGTGCTCTGGTCGCGGAACAGGTTGTCGGCCGAGCCCACGCGGCTAAAGAGGGCATCGACAATGCCCAGCTCGGCGTAGTCGGCGGGCACGTAGCAGCCCACCTGGGCGAGGATCGTGATGAGGGCGTTTTGCCGCAAAAAACGTCGACTTGCCCGCCATGTTGGGCCCCGTGACAAGCCAGATACGCGCCGCGCCGCGCCCTGGCGCCTCCCCTCGCCTCCTCGTCGTCGCCGTCGTCGCCGCCGTCACTGCCCAAAATCAGGTCGTTTCGCGGTAAAACGTCCGGCCCTGCTCGTCCAGGCCGCCCTCGACGGTGGCATGGCGGCCGCCAAACAATGGTGGTAAGACGTGCCGCGGTGCAGCCGGTGGGCGGCACAGGTTCTGCTCGAGGGCGAGGCGGGCAAACGACGTCGCAATGTCGAGCTCGTCGAGCACGGCGGCGTTGCGGCGCAGCGGCACGAGGCTGCGCACAACCGAGGCGCGCAGGGCCTGGAACACACGCTGCTCCTCGGCGCGGATGTGGAAGCGGACCTGGTCGAGTTTCTTGGCCCAGCGACGTCCACTCGGGCACATGGAGGGACCGCGTCGTGCGGCTGGACGAGATGGTCGTTGCGGACGGGGATTCCCCTTCACTGCTGCCGGCAACACCCTCGCTGCTGCTGCTGCTCTTCTGCTTCGGCTGCCCGCGCTTGGCGTCACGGCCGCGCACATGACAGATATGCCCTAGGCTGGGCGGACCATTTGAGCACGAGACTCGGCGCCGCAAGGCGTGTTCGTAGCTCCTCTGTCAAGGCCTCGCGGTCGCGGGTCAAGTCGGCGAGCTGGACGTGCAGCATCTTCAGGCCCCTACTTGCCGACGGCTTCATGACCCAGGCCTCGTTGTCTTCGCCGTAGTAGTCGCGGAAAGACATGTTTTTGTTCCGTTTGGTTGTCGTCGCTGTCGTCGTCAAAGTTTGCTTTTGCGACAGCCGCTGCCTTGGCGTCTTTGCCTTTCCGCCGCAGCACCGCCCCGTCTTCCTCCAACGAGCCTTCGGCCTGCACGGCCTCTTCGGCCAGAGACATCATGACATCGGCTTCGTTCTCTTCCATCTCATGCTGGTGCAAAAAGGCCTTCCTCGTCCACCGAGTCGCGGATCTTCTTGGCGATGGCAAGCGGCCGCTCCAGCTGGATGCGTCCGGCAATGCCTTGAGGCAGGCGGTTCAAGCTGCCCCCATCGTCGTCGCCGTCGTCTTCTCCTCTGCTTTGGGCACCGCGTGGATGGTTGGGCATCCCGAAGCAGGCCGACAATGTCGTCGGTGCCGCAATAGTCTTTGCCAGGTCCAGCAGGTCGTCGGGGTCGCCGCGGCCGAGGCAAACTTTTGCACCAGCCGGGTCGAGTCGTGGCTGCGGCGCAGCAGCTGTGTGATGCCGTCGCGGAGATCCTCGTCCTGGACAAAACGCGACACGAGGTTCTGGCGGGCCACCAATCACGTCGAGCGACGTGGACGGCGCGCCCAGCCACTCGTTGAGCAGGCGGGCGCCGCTCTTGGTCACTGTGCGGCGGATGGCGTGCAGCAGGCTGCCCCGGAAGCGCCGTCGCGCACCGTCTGCTTGATCTCAAGGGACCGCATGCTGTTTTTGTCAATGGTCATGACCTGCATGCCCTCGTAGCGCACGGGCGGCTGCAGCTTCATCGACAGGCCCTGCAGCCGGTCCTTGACGTAGTGCAGCAGGAGGCTGCCGGCAGCAATCTCGTGCGCGGTAAAGTCCTTTACGGTCTGCTCGGGATGGCGGACTCGAGCACTGGCGCCCAGCCGGCCAGCAACGAGGACACATCACCCCCACCCGCGTCTGCTCCAGCATCAGCAGCAGGCCCCCCTAGTGGTGCAGAGGCATACGTGACGAGCTGCTGCTGCTGCTGTGTACGGTCCTCGTCTAGGATAGAAAAGAGCGAGTGAACAGCGCTGTTGTCACTGCCACTGTTGTCTCCGTCGTCTCCCAAGCCTCTGCTCAGCTGCAGCCGCTTCGTCAAGGACACACTTCCACGGGGTGCCACACGTGACAATTACCGAGCTCAAGGCCGCCAGTGTTGTGGGTTGCGTGTAGAAGTGGCCTGTTGACAGGTCCAGCCAGGCCAGGCCGAGGGCCACAGACGACAGGCTGGCGAGGCAGACGCGCAGGGGCGCGGACGTGAGGGCCGCCGGCGCCAGAAGTGGAGATGGGGACGACGGGCCGCAGGCAAAGTGGCATCACCCTCGTACGGGCTGCCATGATTAGTGTCGGCGCTGACACTGGCACGGGCATCGGAGACGCGAGCGTCGACGTGGATGGCCATGACATAATTGTTTGTGTACGGGTCCATAAAGTTCTCGTCAATGAGCGTGCCCGGCGTTACAATACGGGCTACCGGCGGTCGTGCATCAGCCCGCCTGACTTGACCTTGTCAGCTGCCGAGTTGGGAAACTCTTCTGCGATGGCTACATAGCGGTTGAGGTCATGGACCAGGATCTTGAGGAAGCGGTCCAATTGGAAAAAGGGAAAGCCAGCCTACAGACACGATACAATGATTAGAACATGAGATTACAGGGCAAGATGCAAAATAAAGGCGAAGATCAACGAGATAACAGAAGGAAGAAAGGAAGAAGGGGAAAAAGAAAGGGGGAAACCAGAGGAGGGGAAGGGTGTGCGTGTGAAGTACTGGAATCAAATCAAGGAAAATCAAAGGAGGGATGGGGTTGCAAATGGAGGGCGTTGAAAGTGTAATAACGAGGAGTGCGGGACGGAGAGAAGGGGAAGGATGGGGAACCAATGGTGATGTGATGAGGAAAAACGAACGACATGGACGGGGGGATGTGACGATAATATGAGCGAGGGGGGTGGAGGATGATTAATACGAAGCACCAGAGCATGCGGGAGACAAATATGCACCAACAGGGCCGGGCAGCAGTCCCACCAACAAGGCGGAAAGATAGCGAGCCGGTTGAATGAAAGGGGTGAAGTAGTGGACGGCGTGGTGGTGAGAGGGCGGAATGAGATGATGGATGATACGAGATGGCCGGGAGTGGGGAAAGGAAGGAGGAGGGGGGAAGAAAAGAAAAGAAAAAGAAAAGAAAACGAGGACAAGGCAAAAAACAGACATACCATTGGCACGGGGCCGGCGTTGGTCTTCTTGCTGGCCACCTTGATGTTCAGCAGCGGGCCGAGCTCCTGGGCGTGCTCGAAATAGAGCTCGTAGAAGCCGCCCACGCGCGTTAGCAGCACGCAGTTGGCAAACTTGTGCATGTTGCGGCGGGCCTGCAACACGACGGTCGCGGTAGGCAGGGCCAGTGGCGGCTGCGTGCTCACCGGACGGCAATGGAGGTGCGCTGAAGCCACTTTCAGCCGTGCTCTCGTGGTCCTGGTCCTCTGGGCGGTCTGCTTGGCCGCTGCGGCTGGCAGCACGATGCCCTGGGGCAGATCCTCCAGGCGCACGACGGTCCTGGTCTTCTTGCCTTGCGTGTGGCATCGCGGCGCGAGATTAGACGAGGGCGGACGCCCATGGCGGGAAACGGCAGACGGTCGGGCTTGTGGCCACGCTGGTGGTCGTGCGTGGGCACAAACAGACCGTGTTGCCATTGTCATTGCCACTGATGCTGATCTTGCTGGCTTCGATGCAGAGAAGCAGCCCACGGGCTTCGAGATGGCAGCCCCTCTCTGGGCAGCAGTCCAGTGTGCATGCTGCTGCTGCTGCTGAGGCTGAGGCTGAGGCCGAGGGCTGACTATAGTGCTGGAGAGGCTGGAGGTGCTGGAGATGCTGCCATGGCCGCTGGCGGAGGGAGGATAGCCGCATGCCTCGTCAGTCCCATGTGGGCTGTTTTCTTTGGCGTCTGTCGACTCGCCCAACGTCTCCAGGTCTGGTCGTGAGGCGAGGGCCACAAAACGAGATCAGCGCACGCCGTCTGGGGGTCTGGATGCCGGGAGGGAACGGAAACGAGCCCGTGGGGGAGGAGGTGGAAACAGGAGATGGCCAATATGGAAAATCAAATAAAATCAAAAATCAAAAATCAAGATGGAAGAGCACCGCATAAACAGACATCAGCCGCTTGCCAGGAGGGCCGAGGCAGAGCTGGTCAAAAAGAAGCTCCTATGTAGCTAGCCTACCCAGCTACGCCAGCTCCAATGCAGGAACACGAATATCACGAAACTGGCCGTGATGTCGCAAAGCTCCGAGCTCACACGACAATGCTCCGACCCGGTTGGAAGAGAAAGTGCTGCCCCTGTCGAGGCAAGACTGCACGAACAGAAACGAAACAATGCGTTCTAGGCCCTGGCCTGCGCTTGGCTATGGAAGCTTTGCGGTGTGTGCTGTTTATAGTGGCGGTGGTGGTGGTTGTAATCGTCGTCGTCGCGTGTGCCATTTTGCCTCTTTGCCATGTCCTCTTGTGCTTTTCGTAGCCTTCCCCCTGGAGCCTTGCCCTGGAGCCTCCCTGGCGCCTTCCCTGGCGCGTGTGCGTACAGTGCTGGCAGGCCGTGCATTTTTGGCGCTGGCACGGCTGGCAAGAACCACGCGAACCACACGCTCCTTCCCGATTGGCCGTGGCGTTTCCTGTAACAAGGTAAAGAGCACGCCACTCTCCAACAGTGGCCTGTTTACGACCTGCCAACCCCTGTAAGTATCATGTAGAGGCAAAGTTTAACGCAAAAGCACAGACGACGAAAGGGAAAACGGAAAAGACAGGGAAAACGGAAATGCAAAAAAGGCTCCGCAGCCTGCTGCGTCCACGCTACGGAACAAAAGTTGTAAATGTCGGCCTGCGATACCGGCAATATTACAGTATTGTGTATCTTATAAATTCTTGTACTCGTATTGTAAGATGCGTAGGCCGCAAAACGAGGCACAGCGTATTACGGAGACGGAAAAGGCAGGCGCGATGGGATGGGATGGCACTTGCCTGAACGTGTGAACGTACATGTACGAGTACAGGTTGCAGCTTCCAATCTCTTGTAAACTGGCGTACGAAAGTGTATGCCATTGTCTCGCTCTTGCCCGCGGTGAGCTGTGCTGCCGCTCGCGCCTGCCGCTCCGTACATATGCATCTCGTCATTTTGTAATATCGTCAGCTAGGAACGGACGTTTCGTTTCCCGATTCGGCAAGAGGTGGCCACAGCAGGCGCATTCCGCAGGAAAAGCACGACGTGGTGACTTCCCCTTTCCCGTGACGAGCATCCTGTTTTCTCTGAGCATCACGGCATCACACATCACAACATGCACCCACGGCACGCACCACGGCATGCGATGCACGCCGTGCCTCCTGTGCCTAGGCGCCCAATTCACCAGTTTATTGCCCTCCCTCGACAACGTCAGACGGCAGCACAGCACATGCGTCGCTGGCGTGCAGTGCAGCAAACCGCCTGTTCGTCCCTAAAACCAGGAACAAAGGCAAAAGCCAGCAAAACAGGCGAGGCCACAGTCGACAATCCAGAAGAAAGGGAGGATGGCCAGAGCCTCTTATTTTACGAATGGCGAACGCCAACTGGCAGGGGCGTGTCTTTGTTTTGGAGTGGTGGAAAGGGGAAGTGCAGATGCGGATACACCCCCTGGACAATAACGACTCGCCTTTTCTCGACTTCTGCACTCGGAGGCCATATTCTCGCGATATGCGACGTACGACTGCCTCTACAAGTACTGAGTGCGACCAAGACGCAGGATCTGCACCTGCACGCTCGCAGGGCTATCCGGTTTGACCCAGGCCCAGACAGACAAACACAGGCCCAGCCGCCCCGTTTCCCGTGTTCTCACACACCCCTTGCGGGCCTTTTGTGGTGTTGGACTGGGCCCGGCCGTGATGATTTGGCTCGCATTTGGCTGCATTTTGCGCTGGGACTGTTCTCGCTCTGGCCACTGACCTCAAACCCTGGCATGACCCGAGCCAAAAGTGGCACCAATTTTGTCGCCAGCCTAGCTCCCGCCGAACCGCACTTGGCCCAACACCCCAAACTACCCCCGTCTCCCGTTTCTCTTGCCTGGAAAAGAGGCAAAGAAAGGGCAACATGGGCTGGAAAAGAGGCAAAAATAACAAAGAAACGGGAGGGCAGCGAGAGCATGCAGCATGGGCCAACCATCTGGCCAAGACACCAGCATACAGAGCATTACTCAGTATGTATTACTCGTACACGGAGTATGCATTGTGCGCAATCTTTACTTGCTCCGTGTTCCAAAGGCAGTCACTAGCCAGTCGCCGTCTGTACGTCTCCACGGAAGAAAATACATTACTCCCCTCTACCCTCTACTCGGGGCCAAACCCCCCCCCTCCTCCTCCGGGATCGACCGATTCTTGGCCCGTAGGCTACTGGCTAACACAGCGGCGGCTCAGGCCATTTCTTCGTCTCGTCGTCTGTCCGCCCGTCTTGTCATCCGCTGCGCCCCTCCTGACCAGCCTGGCCTCGCACCAGGATCGGACAGATGAACAGTACGGACAAACTGGGCCTCGCCAACCGAAGATGTGCTCTGCGCCTATTTACTGCGGAGAGATACATTGTCTGCATCTCGCACTCTGAGACTTGCCACTGGCACACGCAGAGGCACAACAGACACCCTCTCACACGCCGCTGACCAGTGCCAGCTGGTGCCTGCCTGTTCCTGCATGCCTCCCTTTGTATCTAAAGATACCACTCAAGTACGCTGTCTATTCCCGTAGTGCTGTTGCCACGCCCTGCTCCGTATCTGACGGGATCTCGCTGACCGTCTCGCCAGCCACCTGCCCGCCTCGCCAGGAAAATAACACACCGGGCCATCATGGAGCCATTCAATATACCAGAAGCCCGGTGCTGATCCCACCGCTCAATGCACGCTCGCTCTCCCTCCTTCTACTGGCCAGGCACATGCCACAGATACCGTCGACAGACGCAGATGCAGACGTCACAGAAGCACCACATGCTCGGGCAATGCACAAGCAAGACTGCCACACGGCCAATATAAGACTTGTATCTCTCCTACCCTTACACTGCTTCCCCACCGTGCCCCTTCTACCTCTTATTTTCCCTCCCCCTACTGCTTACCTGTTCTACTCTCCTGTTCTTCTCTCCCACTCTCCTCTCCCTCCCCTCTACCTCCACCTCCTACTATTTACTCTCGCTTCGCTCGATACCCGCTTACTCTCGCTCTCCTCTATCCAAACGACGACCACCATCAGCATCGTCACCTCGATACAAAACACACAGCAGCATACCAAGACAACAACTTGACAACGTGAAACTGCACCGCTTCAGTTGTCTATTCCCGTCAAGCAATATTAAAGTATCTTTCCAGGACCCTGTCCTAGGCATTGCGCTAGTTGGTCCCGGGCCCAGAGACCAGACCACAACCAGACCATATTTTAAAATCAAAATACACACCAGTCAAGGGCTGCATCTCCATCCGACAACAATCAAAGCGGCGTGAAGACATTCTCTCCAGAATCACCCGGCCCCCTTGATCTCTTACAAAACAAACTCGCTCTCCCAAGACGACAAAAACTATACGAGAGTCTCTTCTGAACTGAAGATCATGGCTGCGTCCATGCCGTGGTTGCCATTTCCTTTCGGTCCCCAGATCCCCGTCACGCCTCCTCCCGATCACCAGTCCTTTCCTTTCTCCCAGGGACCATCTCCGCTCTCACCGAATCTCCTAAAGTCGTTTACTCAGGAAATATACGGCAAAGGCAACGGCATTCTCGGCAACGGACTTGGCAGCGGCCTCAACAGCGGCCTCAACAGTGGTTTCAACAGCGGTTTCGCCGGCGGTCTCAAGACGGCAAACTACCAGGCGAGAATGGTGGCAAACCAGAAACCGGCCCCTGGCAGCGTAGCTGCGGGTGTCAGCGGGCCGGTAAGCATGCGTTTCCTCTGCCGCCACCGCCATTGCAGCGGCAACAGCACAACAAGCAACAGCCCCGCAATCAAGGTCGAGCCAAAGGAGACGACATCGGCAGTGACGGCAAACGCTGACAGCAGGCGCCGCTGCATCAACGACAGCACCATCTACCTCGGAAGCAAACCACTGCAGACGGTTCGACCACAACCGGCGTGGCTACCACAACCACCGACACAACCGCAACGACGGCAACAACTGCAGCAACCGCAGAAACAGCAGCACACTCGTCATCCGAGGGCCCGTTGTCGGCGTCGGATCCCTCGCTACCTGGCCATGGCTTCCCGCATTGCCCGCCTACTACCACCAGCGCTGCCAGGCCGTCGCGAACTTTCAGCAGCAGCGGTGCCAGGCATGGGCGAACATGCAGCGCCAAAAGAGCCAGGAGATGACGCAGGCAGCCATGCTGGTCGTTGCCTGGTACATCCGCGACCGCATTCAGCGCCGTCGCAAGCGGAGAAAAGCGGCAGTTCCGTCGCGGGTTGGCTGCCAAGGCCAAGGACGCCATTGGTAACAACAACAACAACAACGTTTCCAACACACGGGCAAAGAAATGTGGCGTCCGCGGCGGCGCCGCTGCTGCTGCTACTGCTCGGCGTGCTGCTGCTGGTACAGCCGGGGTGCGCGTCACCAAAGGCGAGGCCGTCCGCAAGTGGGTGCTACAAATACCAGAAGGCAGTGCCGCGCTGTCGCCCAACACACCCGGGCGCGTGACCGGCCGATTGACCCGGATGAAATGTCCTTTGATATCGACCGTGACACTGTCTCCGACAAGGACATGCGGCTGTACAATGTGGCCGACAACCTCATCAAGAGCCAGCTGGCACGCATCGATGTGCCCATGATGGGTGCCCTATCGTTTGAGCGAGCGAGAGCGAAAGCGACAGTGACGAGGACGAAGAGGAGGAGGAGGAAGGCGACGACGGAGAGGATGACGAGCCCATCGGGCCCGGTGGCCACAACGATGAGGACGACATCATGATCAACTATGAGGAGCGTGGTGCGCCGCTCGAGGCCGTGGCGGTCGGCGTCGAGGCGATGATTACCGACGCCACGGCAAAGGCAGCGCGTGCCGGTCTGGGTGCAGGTGCTGCTGTTCCTCCTCCAGCTGGTGAGGCCAAAACCACTACCGCCGCCGCCGTCATTGCTGTTGACAATGACGAGGAGGAGTACTACATGGAAGAAGACGACGACGATTACGATTTTGAAGAAGACGACGAAGAGTTCGAGGAAGATGAGGAAGATGACTATGAGGAGGAAGACGGCGGCGACAACAGCCAGCGAGTGTCGGAGGTAGTGCACCACGGAACGGGTGCCGGCAGCGGCGGCAGCGGCAGCGGCGAGCAGACGAGTTCTTTTGCATGAGCCAAGCAAGGCGTGACGCATGACGTGTGCGGGCACAATGACGTGGGTTGGGGGCGGGAGGAGGCTGAGAAGAGAGGCGTTTTGTGATGTTGGCCAGGCGTTTTGGAACGTTCTTGCTTCTGATTCTCTTCTCTTTCCCCCTTCTCTTATCACTGACTATGTTTCTTTTCTTATTTTCCCCCCAACGGATCGTTGTCAGGCACACGAAAGCAGCAGCCTTCCATCATCCACTATATCCCCCATGGTTTTTTTTTCTTTTGTCTTCTTTCTTGTCTTCCTTTTGCATTGCGGGTGTTCTCCTGGAAACGAATTATATAATGTTATCTTTTCTGTTCTCTATATTCTTTATTGGTTCTGTTGCTTTACTTTGCACAAAGGTCCATGACGGAGTCTGCTTTCGATTGTTTAATTCGTCAAGTACAGTAGTCATCAATGATACAATTCCATTCACAATGTGCCCATTCAGGCCGTCTTATGCCCTCTACCTTGTTTACAAGAATATAGTGTTTACTTGCATTCTATCCTTCTCGAAGAAATGGGTTGCACCAGCAACTTGCATGCACCACACCGCCTCTGGTTGGTTCACCCCTGATGTGCCTAGCTTTAGCCGTGTAGTGTACGACGCAAACTTTACAAAACGACAACCAACGAGACACCAACGATAGACACCAACAGCCAACAGTCTAACAAGCACTAATATGTCTATCCATGTAACGTGACAACACGTTCAGAACCAAGTGCAGGGCAATCTCTTTTCTTGGCGGATGTGTCTCTGGCCATTGTCGCCCTACATACCTCATGGCGGTGTACAAACGCCGTTCAAGAAAAAGAGGACAGTTCTCCTCAAGTTCATTAACAAATCTGTCGGGTTTTTGGTGCAGACATCTTTCTTCATCGTTTTTCAGTTCTTCTGTTCTTCTTTTTTTCTTCTTTTTTTTCTTATTGCTCTCATTTCTCGAGTCTCCTCCCGACGTTTTCCCTTCTCGTATTGTCGGAGATTATGTCGGAATCTCGAATCCCACTCAAGTACATGTACACTTTAAGACCTGGCACATATCGAAAACACGATACCTATTCATCGACGAGAAGATCGAAACTAGGGCGGATAGCTGCCGAGTCGCTTCTTGAGGGAGGGGCAGACATGCGCTAGTCCGGATCTGACAGTACCTGGAGAGGGGGTCTCAACGGCCCACCCAATTACGTAGTGCCTGGCGGGCAAGTGTTTGGAGTTTCTGTGGAGACCAAGCAGCAACAGGCCTCGAGGCAAAGAGGAAGCTGCGGCCCTTTGTGCATGGCAAATAAGGAAATATGGGGAAGCTGCGGTGCTAGTTTCCTAGTGCTGTGAGTGCTGTGTGAGCTCACACACCGCAGTAGGCAGGTGCAACTTGCTCCTCTTTCCGTTCCCAGACCTTAATACGGGCTGCGCCTTCTCTCCCTCGAACCCGATTCCTTCCTCTGCAATTCCCCGGTTTGGCAATGGTTTGTTTGCTTTGACAACAAAATCCGCCCAACTTGCTCCTCTCTTCCTAGAACCTATTTATTCCTCTCTGGCCGCCTCTTTCACATCGCACTCGTCTCTGCTCTTCGTCTGCTACGCTTCCTGACTTTCGTTGTCTCATCCTCGGAGCCCGCATTTAGCCAGGCCCACTGTCCGAGATCGCAGACAACAGCTGACGAGAGGTCCACCGCATCCAGCATCTATCGTGAATCGAAATCCCTCTCTCTCTCTCTCTCTCTCTCTCTCTCTCTCTCTCTCAGGTCGTCGACTCGTTCGACCTCTCTTCGGATCCCGAAACAAAACACCCCCAACACACAAGACATCATGGGTGGCGGCGAAAGAGCCCCGCACGTATGCGGCCACCACAGCTACCCCCAGCTGGCCAAGCAGCCCGTCGGCCAGAAGATCTCCAAGATCTATCGCGACCGGATCGGGCAGTTCTACTCCCGGGGCCAATGGGACAAGGTCAACCTGCTCTCGTACGTTTCCCCCCGGGAGCACATGGCCACGTCTGCTTTTGTACGGAGACCGTGTGCACTGCTAACACAGACAAAAACAGCATGATGGATGACGGCGTTGCTGCTGGCAGGCCGCACGTCAAGCTCTGGAAGTGGTCTGCGCCAAACCAGGACCGCCCGACCTTTGCCGAGGCCGTGAAGCAGGAATTCAAGGAGGCGTCGGTCGGCGACTCGTTTGGCCCCTCGTGGTCGACCCACTGGTTCCGCGTCGAGATGACCGTGCCGCCGAGCTGCAGAAGAAGGAGCTGCTCGAGTTCCACTGGGACGGCAACAACGAGGGCCTGATCTGGTCCGAGAACGGCGAGCCGCTGCAGGGCCTGACGGGCGGTGGCGAGCGCATCGAGTGGAAGCTGCCGGCTAGCTTCCGCGACGGCAAGCCGCACACCGTCTACGTCGAGATGGCCTGCAACGGCATGTTCGGCAACGGCAGCAACGGCGACAGCATCCAACCGCCCGACGAGCACCGCTACTTCCAGCTGAGCAAGGCGGACATTGTGGCCGTCAACTACCCGGCGCGCCAGCTCTGGATCGACATTTGGATCATTGGCGATGCTGCCCGCGAGTTCCCCCAAGACTCGTGGGAGCAGCACAAGGCCCTCGACGTGGCCACGCGCATGATCGACACGTTTGAGCGGGGCAGCCAGGACTCGATCCTGCGCGCGCGCAAGATTGCCGAGGAGTACCTGGGCCCCGGGGTCGACAAGTCGTCTGTGTTCACGGTCCAGCCCGGCAAGGACCCCATTGTCTTTGGCATTGGCCACTGCCACATTGACACGTGCTGGCTGTGGCCGTGGGCCGAGACCAAGCGCAAGGTCGCGCGCTCGTGGACCAACCAGTGCAACCTGATGGAGGAGTTCCCCGAGCTCAACTTTGCGTGCTCACAGGCGCAGCAGTACAAGTGGCTGAAGCAGTACTACCCGTCCGTCTTTGAGCGCGTCCGCACCAAGGTCAAGGCGGGCCAGTTCCACCCCATTGGCGGCAGCTGGGTCGAGCACGACACCAACCTGCGAGCGGCGAGTCCCTGGTGCGCCAGTTCCTCTACGGCCAGCGCTTCTTCGAGGGCCACTTTGGCGAGCGCTGCCAGACCTTTTGGCTGCCCGACACCTTTGGCTACTCGAGCCAGCTGCCCCAGCTGTGTCGCCTGGCGGGCATGAACCGGTTCCTGACGCAGAAGCTGAGCTGGAACAACATCAACAAGTTCCCCCACACGACCTTCAACTGGATCGCGCTCGACGGCAGCCAGGTGCTCTGCCACATGCCGCCCTCTGAGACGTACACGGCCGAGGCCCACTTTGGCGACGTGCGCCGCAGCGTGACCCAGCACAAGTCCATGGACAGGACCACACGTCGCTGCTCGTCTTTGGCAAGGGCGACGGCGGCGGCGGCCCCACGTGGCAGCACGTCGAGAAGCTGCGCCGCTGCCGCGGCATGGCGGACAAGGTGGGCCTGCTGCCGCGCGTGCACCTGGGCAACTCGGTGGATGACTTTTTCAGCCACCTCGAGGCCAAGGCCGAGAAGCTGGTGACCTGTACGGCGAGCTGTACTTTGAGCTGCACCGCGGCACGTACACGACGCAGGCCAACAACAAGCGCAACAACCGCCGCGCCGAGTTTGTGCTGCGCGACATTGAGTACCTGGCCACTCTGGCGTCGCTGCAGCCCGGCTCCAAGTACAAGTACTCCAAGGGCGACATTGACGACATGTGGGAGGCGGTCCTGCTCTGCCAGTTCCACGACTGTCTGCCGGGCAGCTCCATTGAGATGTGCTGTACGACTCGGACGAGCTGTACGCCAAGCTCTTTGACACGGCCGACCGTGTGCTCAAGGACGTGCACGACGCGCTGGGCTTTGATCTCGTTTCTCCTTCTCTGAGTGGCGCCGGCGGCGGCGGCGGCGCCCCGCTCGCAGGCCGCGCACCGGCCGTGGTCAACACGCTGCCCTGGCCACGCAAGGAGATTGTGGAGCTGTCGCCCACGGAGGCCGGTGTCGCGGCGGGCTCGGGCTCGGTCCTGCCCATCCAGCCGCTGTCGGCTTACACGAAGGCGGCGGAGCCCACAAGGAAAACCTGACGGTCAAGGAGGTGAGCAAGGGCGTGTTTGTGATGGCCAACGCAGACCTGCGCGTCACCATCCAGAAAGGTGTCATCACGTCGCTGTACGACTCGGTCAACAAGCGCGAGGTGATTGCGCCCGGCGAAAAGGCCAACCAGTACGTGGTGTTTGACGACAAGCCGCTGTACTGGCAAGCGTGGGACGTGGAGGTGTACCACCTGGACACGCGCAAGGAGCTGGAGACGACGGCGGTGTACGTGGGCGAGAAGAAGGCGCACCGCGTCAGTGTTGTGACGGAGACGCGCATCAGCGACAAGAGCAGCATCCGCACGACAATCAGCCTGTCGGCGGCGCTGGCGGGCACGCCGTCGATTGTGGAGGTGACGAGCGACGTGGACTGGCACGAGACGATGCAGTTCCTCAAGGTCGAGTTCCCGGTGACGGTGCGCAACACGGAGGCGACGTACGAGACGCAGTTTGGCCTGGTTAAGCGCCCGACGCACTACAACACGAGCTGGACATGGCCAAGTTTGAGGTGTGCTGCCACAAGTTTGCGGACCTGTCGGAGGCCAACTACGGCGTGTCGATCCTCAACGACAGCAAGTACGGGTTCGCGACGGTGGGCGGCCTGATGCGGCTGTCGCTGCTGCGGTCGCCCAAGGCGCCGGACGCGCACGCGGACATGGGCCACCACCAGATCCGGTGGGCGATCATGCCGCACAAGGGCCCGCTGGACGCGGCGACGGTGCGCAAGGGATACGAGTTCAACAACCCGCTCACGACGGTGGTCAGCGCGCCGACCATGCAGGAGGTGCTCCAGATGAGCGCAGCGCCGGTGCAGCTGACAGGCGACGCGTCGCTGGTGCTGGACACGGTCAAGCGCGCCGAGGACGACGCGGACGTGCGGAAGCAGACAAACGACGACGCAGACGGCCGCTGCTGCCGGAGCCGCGCACCAGCCGCAGCGTGGTGCTCCGCATCTACGAAAGTCTGGGCGGACAGTCGCGCGGCACGGTGCTGGTCAACCAAAAGACGTGGCCGGTGGCGGCGGTGTACAAGACCAACGTGCTCGAAGATATCCAGGAGGTGCTGTCGGTGCGCACGATGCAGAGCCAAGACGGCGACGAGATGGGCATGTTTGACATTGAGTTGCGGCCGTTTGAGGTGGCCACCTTTCGCGTGGAGCTGAAGTAGGGGGTCACGATAGACGGATGACGGGACGTTTTCAGCCTTTGTTCTCTTTTGTTCTTTTGTTCTTTTGTTCTTTTGTTCTTTTGTGCTTTTGTGCTTTTGTGCTTTGTGCTCTTTTGTTCCAACATTTTAATGCATTGTCTTTGATGTTTGATTTTGAAACCTTACCTACAAATTGGCATTCGCTCACCGCCCTGGACTTGTTTCCACGGAGCTGAAGACGAAGAATAAACAGTTTGCTCATTATAACGCGCTAATGTGAATCGGAAACAACAAGACAACAGTCTGGCAAACGTGTAATACACAGTGCCACTTGTGCCATTTAAAGCCCAACAAACCCCGTCCGCTCACCGCCCGACCTATCGTACACCCACCCGCACCGACAGCCGTTTCTCCATCTACTCGATCTGCTCCAATGTGTCCTCGACCAGCCGGAATCAGCTCGTCAATGTCGGGCCGCTCGGCGGGCTCCACGCGCAGACACCGGCGAACAACCTCGCGGACGGGCTCGCTGATGGTCAGGTCCTCCACAGCGGCGGCGGCAGACGCAGACGCACCGGCGCCCCCACTCGCGCTCATGCCCGTGCCCGTGCGCTTGGGCTTGGGCGGCTGCTTCTTGCCACCGGGCCCTTCGTCGGGGAAGCGCCAGTCGCCGCTCAGCACGCAAATCGCCAGCGAGCCGCCCGTTTCGTCGGACCGCATCTCAAACGGCGACTTGCCCACGAGGCACGCAAACAGCGTCGCGCCCATGCTCCAGATGTCCACCTTGGTGTCCACGATGCCGCCCGTCTTGACGTCAAACAGCTCGGGCGCGCGGTACGGCATGGTGCTGTGCTCGGCGGCCACGTCCTGTGTGGCAATGGCAAGGCTGCGCGAGGTGATGGCGAGAGGCTGTCGGCAATGGAGCCTAGGTCCATGAGGATGGGCGTCGTGCCGTCGTCGGCAATCATAATGTTGCCTTTTTGTTAGTGGCAAGTTGGAGAGGGCGCATTGATAATAAGAAGAAAGAGAGAAAGAGAGAGAAAAAAAAAAAAAAAAAAAAAAAAAAACCTACCCGGCTTAATATCACGGTGGGCGTAGGACTTGCCGCTGCCGATACGCGGGCCCTCCTCGGCCATGAGCGGCCGCTGCTGCTCGGCCTCGTACTCATCGTCGGCACCGGCGGGTCTTGTCTCGCCCACCGCCGTCGTCGTGTTGTTGCTTGGCGCTGCCCTCGCCCCGGGCACCGCCATGTGCTCGTCGCTCGTGCTGCCGGCGCCGCCGCCCGCGCCGCACTGCCCCGGTACTTGTGCATCTCCCGCAGCGCCCGGCAGATGCCCAGGAACAGCTGCAGCAGCTGCTTCTCGGGAAACTGCGTGTGGTTCACCAGGTTGGCGTTGATCAGGTCCTGCAGGTTGCCGCGCCGGTAGTACGGCAGCACAATGTACACCGTCTTGGCCGGCCCGCCGCCGCTGTCGCCCACGCCGCCGCCGCTGCTGCTGCCGCGCTCGGTGGCAACGCTGTGGTCCACGCTGTGGATGATCCCCTCGGCGCCCGCAAACAGCCGGTACGCCTCGACCTCGCGCATCGCCTGGGCCACGGACTCGGCGCCAAACGGACACCGGATCTTCTTGAGGGCAAACAGCTCGGCCGTCGCATTGTCCTGCACCAGGTAGACGTACGAGAAGCCGCCCTCGCCGAGCAGCCGCAGGATCTTGAAGCTGCGGCCGTTGATCTTGAGCGTGGGCGTGCTAGGGAAGCAGGACAGGCAGCTGCCCATGGAGTAGACGAGGTCGAGGAGCGTGCTGGCCATGGTCGAGCAGATGGTGGGGAAGGGGAGAGGTGCGGTCGATGAGAGAGAGGAAGCCGGGGGAAAGGGTCCAGAGAAGAGCAGATGGTCTCGAAAATTGGATTCGCGATAGTCGTCGTCGTCGTGTTGTTATCCTCTTTTTTTGGTCGACGTTGCGTCAGCTCGGGAACTCGCGCTGGAAAGGGATCCCCAGCCACGATTCTGGAGCTGCCACAGCGCGACGCTTACAGGGGGCCACTTCCTGTTGTTTTAGCGTCTTAGCGCAACACCCCATTAAGCCGCCCTATCTTATCGTGTTATCACCTGATGCAGCACGTGCCCTGTGGCCCCAGCTAATGGCCCCTGTAGCGTCCCATGTCAGCCCTGATCGCTGTTGTTCACAGGCACACCTCCCTGGAGTCTATTAATAACTGCGGCGGGCAGTGCCCAGACACAGCATCGCGATTCAGCCTCACACCTCGACATCACAGCCATGGCATCGGGTCGGCTTGCTCGCTCGATGCGATAGCTGTGGCGTGCCTTTTCTTAACTCAAGGAGTAGAAGAGAACAAGACGAGGCAAGAGGAAGAAAAGTAAGAACGAGAAAAGGAAGAGAGCGAGCCCGCGTAGCAGACGAGAGGAGGGTTGGACTGGTCTGGGCGAATAAAAGACAACGTATCAGTGCAAGGACAAAAGGTCTATAGGAATGCAACGGCCGCTTGCCAGCACGGAAAGGTTGGCTCGAATGCTCGATATTCCTCGAAATTAAATGCCCTTTAGCTTTGTTAGCCTTTTGTCCTCTGGGCACATGCAAAAGCGCTCCTCTCCTCTTCTCCTCTTCTCTTGGAAGAAAACTGGAGCAATGTTCCCACAGTCGGTCAAACGAGCAACCGGTTTTCTTCTTGCAAAAGAGGTACAAGACAAGAGAGGTACTCGGTACATGTACAAGCTTCTCACAGCCGAAACAAGTGGACACTAGGAGGAAAAGAGGTCGTACATGTACTTGTCCCAAGTACTTCAGGTGTCCGGAATGGGACAAAAGAAAATCTTAACAGCAAAGCTCAGTGAGGCCCCGGGTGATGGCGGATACATAATTATGTCCTCATGCGGCGATGGCGGTCGTGGAGAGGAAGGTATTGAGACATCTTACTGCACGATCTCTTCAATGGGTCTCGTGAAAAACAATTCTGTTATACCCACGTCTTTATAAGGATGGATTCTTTCTCTTCAAACTCGTCCTTCGCCATCTCCTCTTGTACAGAGCACCGCTTGTATGTCTGTATTGTCACGTGCATCTCGAAAAGAGAAAAGAAAAAGAAGCCGTTGAAAGAAAGTAGACGCCAATCACCCCCCCTCTTCGTCTACATGTACTCCGTATTTGCTGGCCATTCTTTGTTGGCCTTTGACAGTCTTTTTTTGTGATTTGTGATTGTCAGACCACCCCTCAAAGTACTTCACGTCCTAAAACCTTTCACTTGGGCTACCTCGTACCTCGAGATGATCAGCCAGATGAGATAAGAACGACAGTTCCTTCGGGCGCAACTACCACCTCACGTCGGGCAAAGATATTGAGCAGTAAAAGGTACTTTGCCCCCATGCTATTCAATGCGATCCTAGCCCAGAATAAAGCCGAGCATCAACGTATTGCCACCCCTGGAATGACATGTGGTAGAGGCAGGCCCCCCATACTGAGCGGAAGTAAAAAGGACCAAAGAACCGATGAAGGGGTCGAGAGCAGGTAAAGTACTTTAGAAAGAAAGAAAAGAAAAGAAAAGAAAGCTCACAAAGTGCATTTGCAACGGCCCCGGGTCCTGGATTAAACATCGCCGTATGTCTTGGCATACCTATTGGACATCACTTTATACCATATTGTCTTGAATATCTTCGGCTCCCCTGGCAATCAAAAGAAACAAAAGGCAAGCGCACAAGACAGGGCTTTCAATATTGCACAGTCGTCGACTTCCATCACCAACATTTCTCATTTCTCGACTACCTCCCATTGCTCGACCAGCCCAGTCCAAATCGATCATCGTCATAATCCGGAAACTGCATTGCTTCTCGCCAGTCATAAGAGAGCGAAGCATCATCCATCTCCTCGAGCTTTTCCTCGGCTTCACCTCAACCACTGTCACTCGACACCAAGTCCCGAGAGATATAGATACGGCCTCTCCCAGGACGCAGCAATGCCGTGAAAACACGGGCTGGGCACTGTTTGTGTTGTACGTCTGCACGAGGGCAACACGACACGAGTCCCTTCTTTGATGATACACGGATTTTGAAGACAGCCCTTGCTGGTCTTTGTGGTGTCGATGCCCGCGGGAGATCCCGTCTGCCCGAAAGACCCTCACAACACCTTGCAGGCGCCTCGCCCTTCTCACAGCACCGCTATCCACAATGCTCGGCCTCTTACGACGACAGCGCCCGCGGGCCACGCTTGCCATCGCCCTCGCCGTCGTTGCTAGCCTTCTCCTCTATGGACATACCAGCAATGGACTCGCCCGGATGACAGGCATGGGTGCCGGCGGCCCTCCCCGGATCTATCTCAAGCCAGCGCCCGGCCACAGCCACAGCCACCAGGCTGGCAAGTTTTCAAAGGGGCAGCCATTTCCGTACAGCTACAGCCTGCCCGAGCAGCCACCAAAGGCGGCGTGCTGCCGTCGAAAGAGATGCAGCGGTTCTGGAAGCGCCTCCTCAAGGCCATGATGGACTCCCAGCCGCAGACCAGCAAGGTGGTCATCGTACCGGAGCCCGTCACCGACGACGACATCCAGCCAGACCCGGCACGGGACCACCACCGCATGCGCATCGACAAGACACATGTGCCCGACGACCTGCGCGGCGCCCTCAAGGCGGCCCACACAAATTTTGTGCTCGCGGCCCGGAGCCTGGGCGAGCAGCTGCCCTACGCGGGCAAGAACTATGGGCAGCGGGAGGCCGAGGCCGAAGCGCAAGCCGTCGCAGCACCTGCGCCCAGGCTGCAGCCCCGGCTTGCTCCGAGGGAGCAGGCCAAGCCTTCCCCCGAGGTCCCTCGAGAGTCTCGAGAGTCTCGTGAGGCAGCAGAGCCCAGCCGGGGCATTGTCATGACGGCCGGCGGCGCCTATGTCGGCATCGCCGTCACGTCCATCCTGATGCTGCGGCGCAACGGCTCCCAGCTGCCCGTGCAGCTCTTTCTGGACAGCGACCGCGACTACGACGCCCACCTCTGCGAAGCGGTCCTGCCGGCGCTCGCACGTCGTGCCACATCATGCAGCGCTTCTGGGAGACGACGCCCTGGATGCCGCCGCTCGGCAACAAATTCCAGCTCAAGGTCTTTGCCATTCTGCTGTCGTCCTTCCAGCAGGTCCTGTTTCTCGACGCCGACTGCTGGCCCCTGCGCAGCCCCGACGCGCTGTTCACCGCCGCGCCCTTCACCACGCACGGCCTCGTGACGTGGCCCGACTTTTGGCTGTCCACGGCGGCGCCCGCGCTCTACGACGTCATTGGCGTCGCGCCGCCCCAGCTCACGAGCGCCGCAGCTCCGAGTCGGGCGTCCTGCTCTACGACAAGGCCCGCCACGGCACCAGCCTGGTCATGGCCGCCTACTACAACTGGCACGGCCCGCGCTACTACTACCCGCTGCTGTCCCAGGGCGCCATTGGCCAGGGCGACAAGGAGACCTTCTTGCACGGCGCCATGGCTCTCGGCAACCCCTTTTACGCTGTGCACACGCCCATTGGCATCCTGGGCCGCTGGGTCAACGGCACCTATGTCGGCGCCGCCATGCGCCAGGCTGATCCGATGCACGACTACCGGCTGGCCGAGGGAGACGAGCGGGGGCGTGGGCGGTCGACAGACTCGCCTGGCTCGCCAAACGCCCTTCCAAACGCCCTGCCAAACGCCCTCCCAAGAGCGCCAGTCCCCTCCGGCAAAGACAGGCACGCCCAGACAATGTTTGTCCACCACAACCTGTTCAAGATCGACCTGCGCCACCTCGGCCCGTCGATGCGCGGCGTCTATGCCAGGAACGAGCACGGCGCCCTGGCGCGGCTCTGGGACACAGATCCCAACTTCCACCACGACGCCGGCTACGACGTCGAGCGCGCCATGTGGGACGAGGTCCGGGGTGCCGTGTGCAGCCACCACCAGGGCTTCCGGGTCAGCCGCGAGTGTGCCGACCTGAAAGAGTACTACCGGGCGGTGTTTGAGCGGTGAGACATCTCGAGACACCAGGAAACAACCCTTTGCCTCACGCAGCGCCCTGTGACCGCGTCGCGATGCGGTAGTTGAAACAATTAAGACGGCGTGGTGGGATATCTCGCAGAAATAGCAACGCGTCTGTTGCGAGGAGCGACTGTCGTATTGATCTATTTGTGCTTGTATTCGGTGATGGCTTTGCTGTGGAACATGAGTACTGTAACTTTTGAGGTATCGGAGACAAAAGACATTTATACACGATGCACGATAAATGAATAAAAATAAATAAACCGCTAACGGGCTCACAAAAATCCATACAAATTCACACCAACAATAAAAGTAGAGCACTCCAAGAATACCACAAGGCATCGTGATTTACACTCTCCAATTCCATATTCACTCGGCAATGGTCGTCGTGCTGTGAGATTGGCAATAAGTGAGACACGTGACCGACCAGCAACTCAGGTAACGTGACCACGCGTCACTGGTTGCACAGCACCCCCACCCCCTGTGGCTTGTTTGGCCGTTCCTGCCTGCACAGCGCCAATACGCGCCGCGCGACAAGCTTGTCCACAGTACGTCATTTGTTTACTTTTGCGCAGGGAAACGACAACAATTTGCAGCAAATGCGCCGTACTCTGTACTTGCCAACTACAAACACACAACACACACACACGAGACACGGTCTACAACACCACAACACAAGCATGTCCGTGGCGTCGTGCATGGCCGGACAAAGGAGACAAAGGAGGGGTGATGATGCAAGCAGGGAAAAAGAGGGTTAACCAATTAGTTGAAATCGGATAAATCATGGGCGCATCGAAAAAAGAGAGACCTAAAAAAGACGAAAAAGGACAAAAAAAACCGAAGCTAAGAGAGGCGGTGAGGGTAGCTCTTGTCAGGAGGACAGGTTTTTTTCGTTTTCGGAAGGAGCGACAATAGTGAGATCGTAGCGGGAAAAATAGCGAGCGAGAAAAAAAAAGTAAACAAACTAAAAACAGACGACAAAACGCCCTGCAGGGGGGGGGAGGGGAGGGGGATCGTATCGCCTGGCAGCACCACACCATCACGGGCAGAATACAACCATCCCTCTCCTCTCTCTCCCTTGCAATTACGATGAAGAGAGGGAGAGAATACGACGATACCGGTGGAGAACCCAAAAGACAGAAAAAGCTGAGCGATTAAAACAACGCACGTTGAACCAAGAGAGGGAGCCCGGCTGTCAATGACGCACGGTTGTTTTCATCCGTTTCGGTTCTATCTTTCAAGCAGCCTTTTTAGGGCCCTTTCAGCATGATGGGCAATGGTCATGAGCGTGTTTTCTTGTTTGAGGGGCTGTTTCGGGGCAAAAAGACACAATGGTCGTCAGCAAGATGATCACCTTCTTTTGCAGGGCGCTTTTCTTGTTTACTCCGTGAATGTACAACATGAATCTTACATGTAATACGTCGTACTTTGCGATTCTTTTGATGCAGTGCCATCTACCCCTGCCATCCGGCCGGCCGGGGGATGCATGCTCTGTTTCTGACGACAGTGATTCTATTTTTTTAAGATTTTTTTTTTAAAACAGCATCCCCGTCTACCTGCCCAGCCCGGTCTGACGTCCATGAAAAACAACCCCGGCCGTGGCTCAGTCCGCCGGCGTTTTGAGTTGAACGAACATGTGAGGTCAAAGCAGGATCCTGCCGCAAACTACGTAAGACAAACAATGTATGGGGTACATGTAAAGCCGAACAGGCCGTGCTCCTGTTCTGACCTGTTCGTCTGCCTCTGGTCTGCCTCTGGTCTGCCTCTTGTCTGCCGTTTGTTTGCCGCAAGCTCTGTCACCTCGAACCAGGAACTGGCAGGGCAAGGTTCGTAACGCATGTTCAAAACGAGACAGCGGACCGGGGTAAAAAAAAACAAGTCAGACGGGGCTAAAAGAGACATTATGCAGCGCGAGGCTCTGTCAAAAGATGCAAGGGATAAAATGATGGATGGAAAGATTGAAAAGCGGGAGAGAAAGAATTAGGAGACAAGACCCAGTCGCCGCGAGCGCACGCGTTGGCCGAGGCGTGCACGCCAGACAGAAAAAGGAGAAGAAGAAAAGAAAATAAAAAAAGAAGAAAAAAAGATAGCACAACGGGCCATGCCGGTGAGGAAGATGAGGAGGGAGAAGCATGGAGATGATGTGTTGGTATGAGGAAAAACACAGCAAGAGACGGGAAGAAAGAGAGTCACTCCCGGGACGGATCTTCCTTTGTGTCTTTCTCACAAATGCACTCTCAGGATGGCCTTTACGATATGAGATAGCATTTGCGCATTTCAGTCTCCAGGGCGTCCATTCTTCACGGGCCCTTGACTGTTTGATTTTTTCCTCTTTTCGCGGGCCATTCATGCCAAAATGGAAGATGGGCTTCATGTCCGTCTCTCTTCTGCTACTCGTAATCTGACAAAGACCCGTAATATATCTTACGGTCGTACTTTTACAACTGATCACTTTGTCTCAACAGCCTTCCCGCTGCTAGTCTGTCGAGTTTGCGAGTCTGTATTGCACGGGTTTCACTGGGTATTGCCAGCCATTCTAATACCCTTGTCGACTCACTCGTTCTATGTCTCGACCCGGGCCCATTACGGCCCTCCTCTACGGAGGAATAGCAAGCCAGACATGATATCAATACCACGACCAAGGCACAAGTTTTGGACGCCGAGCCAAGCAAAATAGAGTTGATATTACGAGAAGCCTCTTCCATTTCTGTGCTCGGAGATTCATGACACAAAGTAGCGAGATGTGCAAACCCAAGAGTGCATTACTCTAGTATTACTACATGTAATACATGTAGTATCCAAGTATCAAGTCGCTCCTTGTTTTGAATGTGAGGAAAATGAGAGCCCCTCTTTTCTGACAGCTTTCAGCTGGGAAGCTTCCCCTCGCTCCCCTCACAAGGATGCTGCTGCCGACCGAGGGAGAAAATATAGAGGGAAAAAAAGAGAGAGAGAGAGAGAAGAAGAAAAGGTCCAGCTTCCCGGCTCTTTTTCTTTTACACAGCCCAGCCCGCCTTATAGAGTGCAAGGGTTACGAGACGAGGAAGAAAGGCGAGGACTGGATGGATCCTCGGAAAGAGCTGTGGTTCGCCGACATACGAGTACGAAAACCAATTCGGCGCACTCAAAAGAGGATAGTGTGAGCGATAAGGTCGCCGACAAGTGCGTGCGTGTGAGTACGGAGTACTTGTACGTACATGTAATACTTTAGTGAGAGAAAAAGCAGAGACAGGCATCGAAAAAGCCACCCGTTCCATTGTTCCGTAGCTGCCGGGGCGACGCCGGGGCGACGAAGAGGGAAGAGAGGGGATGCAACCCGAGCAGGGGAAGCTTTCTTTTGAATCTGCACGCGTTTTGGATGCTCAGAGAGCCTGCAGGAAAGCACGTGCAGCAAGACGGGACAACATGCAGGTACTTTTTAGGGGGGATACAGAGTGGGCATCATTTTGACGCATGCCAGTCTGATTTAGTATGCGGCTCTTGGTTCAAGCTTCATTTTGCGGCTGCGTGTCTGGCAGAGACAAGACACGCGAGCCTTTTCTTATATCTTAGCAGACGGACAAAGCATGCAAAATGCCGTGCGCAATGTGAGTGAACAAAAAACAGGGCTTTCGCGGCATTCCCCAGAGCCAGAGCGGCCGGAATGGCGTCTCTTGTGCTTTCCCCATACTGCAGAGACCGCATTTCTGCCTTTCTTTTTCTATTTTCCCTTTCGCTTTCCCTTTGCTAGTTTCCTGGTTTTCGTCCGATTCGAGAAATCGTGCCTGGACATCGAGATTGCACGTTGCTGATCTCTCCTTTCTTGTGCGATTTCGCCCTCTTTCAGCTGCCCACGAGCAAACACCAGAAGTGACCGACAAATTGGTGGGTAAAATGGCAAAATGAAATTAAAGAAAAAGAAAGAAAAAAAGGGCAAGGCAATGAAAGAAGAGTGGCCTGCGCAAGAAAGAATAGTGGCCTGCGCAACGCCGATAGACAAGGAGGATGAGAAGAACAACAAGAGGAAAAGAAAAGAAAAAAAAAAAAGACCCTCGATAACAATGAGAACTCTCAAAGAAATTGACAGACTGTTCCTTGACAGTTCTCTGTATGTGAGTGGCTACTACGAGTATTATATTGCAAGGGAGAACCACTATTGTGGCTACAGGCGAGATAGGCCGGCGCAGGGCGGGTACAGCAGCTACACCTACTGGACGGAGGAATACGCGGGCATTTCTGGTCACTGTCAACTTCTCCAGTTGAGATACTGGCCCCTTTAGTGGACGGGTCCCTGGAGGCAAAAACACCTGGCAACCACGTTTCTCCGCTATTACGCCGGACGGGCATGGGCACACAACACCTCCTCGCCTCTTACACCAGAACACATCTTGCAGGCCGCGTCTTCTTTTATTTACTTCGCGTCGTTTTGACCAACGAGAAGCCAGAAAAGCAACGCCTAAAATTTGTGATTCAGTAAAGAGTAACAGCGAAAGCGCCGACGGTCTTCAGCGCTTCCACGATCATGAAAAAAGAAAGAAAATATAAAAAAAAAGACAGTTTTATACGAGTAATATCTCTTATTGTGAGGTCTCAAAAAAGAACTGCAATTAAAACCAAAAAGCAACGTCTACCCACGGCGCTTGCGACGATGCCTCCACAGCCAACCGCTCGTCTGGTGCCGCGCTTCATTCTCTCATTCTCATCTGGAGCTGGCCCATTTGCCCATATTTCATGTCCCGCTCCGGAAGGAAGCCCTTTTTCTTTTCCCTTCCTTTCTTTATTAATAATACGAATACTTATATATTTTACTGTATCTTTCTCCAGCGACTTGTGGCAAACTCCACCTCCCTTGCCTCTGGGTTTATTGCACTCCATTTCTGGACCTCTGGGCGCGGTTCTCTGTGTCTCAAAACGATTAGGGGCTTTCCCGTGGTTGCTTTCTTCTTTCGTGAGACGGCACACCTGGCCCAAGCTCCTATTGTTCTGTCTCTTTCCGGTGCGGGTTTGTCTCTCTTCTCGCTACAGCGTTGCACCAGGCAGAAACAGAAACGGCGAGACGAAGAGTCAAAAAGAAAGCTTGAGCACACGGCACAGCAGCCAGTTTCCCCTCATCTACTCCGAACAGACACCCTGTACGATCTTTAGATAAAGGGGCACGATTACTCCAAAGAGAAACGCCCTCTATTTCACGTTAACCCAGACCTTGTCCTCCGTTGTCGTATCGTCATACTTGATACAGCGCATGGGGCAGCCCACCTTGGTTTTGCAACGTGAGCGGTCGTGCTCCGCTGCGTGCTCCGCGCTCCGTGTCTTTGCACTTTGTATGTAGGATACGCTTCCGTCGTAAGACCTGTTGAGAGAGAATCCACAGTCTCCATACATGTAGTCACCGTGCAGAGCATTGTGCAAGCCATTGTGCATGTTCGTTTCGTTTCGTTTACAGAGCAAGGTGCATGGGAGTATGCTACTCCGTACCTCGGCCGTTTTCAACGTTGTCCCTGCATTCTGCTTGTTTGATCGGAATGGTGCGCTTTGTCGCTAATTTTTCTTCTCTTCTTTCATGTCAACTGTGGGCTGCTGAGCAAGAACTGCTGATTATGGACCTACCTCTCGTTCCGTCTACCAACACTAAAAAAGACAAAGAACGACATCGTGCCGTTGTCGGTATGTATGCAGATGCATGTACATGCAAGACACACGTCCGGTAGTCCCTGTAACCGGCGAGGCCGTTGTAAATACGGTTCTACTTTTGGACCCCAATTTGCCGCTTGCCTGGCATGTATTTCTCTGAGCTTTGTAGCATTTCCAGACGGAGCGGAGTGCTCGCATGCCTTTGTCCCAAAGCCTGGCCCACAGTGGCTCTGATAATTTTCAGAACGGAGTTCAAAGGGCTACTTACAGTCTGTTGGTAGGATCCTGAATCCGAAACAAGGCAACCTGACCAGGGTGAAAGAGAGAAACCATACTCATACTCGTAGAGAAAAAAGGGAAAAAAAAAAAGCTCGGTCTTTCGACTCGCAAGACTCACAGACCAGTTTGGTCGGCTGGTCTGGCAAATGTCGAATCCACATTGCCAGGGATGATAGATAGCCCAAGAAGAAAAGAAAAAAAAAGAAAAAAGAAATTGAATTGACCTGCCGACCCAGAGACCAGACCTGGCCTTTCGCTTCTCATCGATTGCCACTCCCGCTTCAGGTTAGAGCCTCATGTCTGGACTGGGCTGAACTTATTTCGTCTCCAAGTAATTACGCCGTGCGCTTGGGGAGCTGAAAAACTGGAAAAGCTGAAAAGCCTACTCGTGAATGACAGGCGCTGGCTATGGCGAGATGACGACAAGCGCAGACATTGGGTGATTGCGATTAGCAACGGCGTCGGCGAGAGGCAGAGCGGGAAGAGTGAAGAGAACTCCTAAAGATTAATTTGCACTGAGAGGGTCGTCTCATCGACTCAGTCTCGCTCTCGCTTCTTTTTCCAAATAAGGTTTTCGTTTCTTCTTCTTCATGCCTTGGTTTTATTGTTCCTTTATGTTCCTTTGTTTCTTATGCGACGCTTTTGTCACAGATCGGCCCTCTCGCATTTCCATTGACGACATCGCGTGCTGCAAATCGCAGGAGCTGATCGGACTTGCGACGGAGAAGCGCAAAAAAAAGAAGGAAAAAGAACCGAATCAGAGGATCTTGACTTGGCGGTTCCACAGCGGAGTCCATGTACGTACTTCGTACCTCTGTTGCTATGGGCTATGGGGTCGCCCTGCCGCTGCCCGCCCTACAAGAATGACCGGCAGGGGTGGGTAGCGGGGCTCCGCTTCAGCGCTTACGGCGTGCGGTGAGATACGGGAAAACACGCCAGGAGGAAGGCAGAGAACAGCCTAGCTCTGGGCTGTGCTTGCTGCCGTAGTGACGTTGTGGCACCGTCCACTGGGAATGACCTGTGACTGGCTTTTGTGCCTGGCCAGGCCCATGTTGGTTCAGGAACAGCAAGGACGGACCCGCCAAGAAAGCGGGTTTCTGGACGCTGGTTGGAAGGCCGCTGTAGAACACTGCCCACAGCAGTGTGGTAGTGCCGGCCGTGAGGGCAAATGCCCCTGGCAGGGGTCAGTAGTCCAGCGGTCCAGCGGTCCAGTCCAAATTTGCCGTCAGCTGTGCTGTGGTTCGCTGGAGCTCACGATGTGGGTGGCTCTTTCCATTTTGTCCGTCTCTGATTGCTTCTCCTGCCCTGCTTCCTTCCACTGTTGGCAGGTCGCCGTGGTCGCTGCTTCCACTTTGTTCCCCGGCCCATCCATACCTGCCTGCGCTGGAGACAGGCCACTGCGACTACTGCGCCGTTCCGCTGCTGCAATGCATATCGTATGCAGCCTGGTTTTTGGTGTCGCGCTTCTTTTCCTGGGCCCAGCCAAAGCTAAAACTCCCCGCGATCTCCCTGACAACCTGCTCCTTTTTTTTTCTTTCCCTCTTTTCTTCCTCACTCGTCGTTCGTGAGACCGAGCCAGTCGAGGAAAGAGCTGAGAGTCACTGGCCCAGAACGGAAGCAGCGACGACGCCGCCTGCCGAAACAGGACGGCTCCAAAATCCACCGAACCAAGTTGCAGATCTATCCCGCTTCGCTCCTTCCTCTCTGGCTCTCGCTGCCTCTTTCCTCGTCGTTGCTCCTCTCGACAGCTTCAGGTTTTCTCTTTTCCTCTTCCTTTTTTCCTTTTTCCTTTTCCTCTCTTCACCTCCCACCCCACTCGGCCCTCTTCGTCTTTCTTTTCCCTCCACGTTCTGTCCACCGCCGGGCCCATCTCGTCTCCTTCCGACACCCGCCCTTGCTTGGTCGTTCTCCCCGCCCATATCCATTCACGCTTCTCCCTCCCTTTGTGTCTTCCGTTGCTCGGTGCAACAGCACGAACCAATTGTTCCACCATCTTTTTGCTTCACCTCGTCACTTTTGAAACGAAAAACTCTTTTACTCTTCCTCTCCCACGTACACCCTCGGGCGGCTGATCTCCAATTCGACACTCGTCACTCGATCTTCGACCTCGAAATCACGACATCGATATTGGCATCTGCCTTCGACAGCCTCTCGCCGGCGCTCGACACTCTTGACAACACTTCCCCTCACGAGAGTCCATACAATCGACTCGACGACATATACGGCCATCTCACGAGCAGCACCGGCCCAGCCAATGATCATATCTCCCCGTATAACAGCCACCGACACCTATACCGACCGTTTATGATACCCCAGATGTCGATAGCCACCTCTTGCCCTTTAACACCCGCCACTCCTCTCTCCTCCTTGCTCCGCACGGCTCTTGACTCCTCGACTCCTTCGACTAGCCGGAACCGCCATCGCCTCTCTTTGCATATCGACCTTTTCAGCGAAGCAAGCACGCCCCGCACTTCGGAGACGGGCGATAGCTTGAGACATTTGTTCACGGGCTTTTATATCGACTCGTCATATATCACCCACTCTTTCTCTTCTTTTTCTCTCCTACTCGCCTTTGCTCCCAAGGCGTCCAATCTCTTCACGCTGCATTGCCCTAGTAGACGACGTTGGTCAGGCTCTCGTCGACAGCCTGATCAACTCTTTTCTCTTTCTCCTTCATCCCTTTCTTTTCTTTTTCCTTTCTCTTACCACGCCCTCATCGCTTCATCTGCCCCTGCCCAGTATGGATACGTCGTCACTCTGGCGCCTGCACCGGCCGGCTGCCCCCTTTGGCAAGCGGGACCTCTTCACCAACCTGCGTGTCCGCCTCTCCCCGGCAAGCCCTCGCCAAACAAGCGGACGTGGTCTGGGCGGTTCCGGCACTGGTGTGTTTAGCTCCGCGACCCAGCTAACCAGGAGTGCTTCGGCCCTGTCCATGGTCTCGTCGCCTGCCGGGCTGGCTCGGACTTGTGCCAGAACTTTCCATTGCGAAAAAGGATGCGCAGCCCTCGGCTTTCCCGACGCCTCGCCGGGCTCTCTTTCACAACCTTCCCCCACTCGACGCCATGGCTGATCGTGGTAAGACCGCCAAGGATGCTATTGGATGACTATTTTGCCATATCTTTTTGTTGCCTTTTTTGCTCACATTCGCTCAATTCGCTCACATCTTTGTAAGGCCTTTCTAAAGGGGGCCCCGCGCCATTGCCCGTGTGCCCTCGTCACCAGCTGGCCCGGTTCGAGGCTCTCATGGACCCATGACGCCCGTTCCAAGAAGTGATTGCTGCTTTCGTGGCCGAGGCTGATTTGCCCAATGTCCTCCGCCGGGCCTCGCCCCTGTCCCGGGTTTGTCGACGAGATGATGCTAGAGTCGCCCTGCCCACCTCAGTCTGCGTCAGTAGGTGTCTGTGGGAACCAGTTGCGGGCACCAGTCGTGGCACCAGCAGCAGCACCGGCAGCGCCGTTTTGGAAACGGCCCCTGGATGCCGGTCCCAGAACACTGGCTAGTGCACTTGAAAGGTTATGTTAACGCACCGATGTTTCTTTCTGTATATTTTAATTTTATTTTCAAGTCTCAGTGTCTAACACGATCCTTTCCTTTTTTTTTAGACGGAGAAAACTGCCACGGAGGGCTTCGCTCACACGTGCCAAGGGCTTCTCGTTTGCTGGTCCCGGTTCGTATTACGGCCAACTCTGACAACCAGCTCCCCTTTTTTTCCGTTTTGGCGAGAACCGCATGCCTTTCGGTGGCACCCCCGCTTCGTCTGGCCTGGTCTGTGGCCGAGTGCTTCCAAGAGTCTCCGCCGCACCCGACGGTCCGTCACAGCCTCTTGCTGAGTGCCGACCGCAGACGTCCCACAAAGCCCGAGCGCAAGTGCCGGGTGCCGGTTCTTCTTGCTCCGGCTCCGGTGTTGGCGGCCCGATTCGCTCGCGGCATCATTTGTGTCGATGAGCAGTGCCGGCTCGGCGTCCGGGGAGCTTCGCGCACGGGGTTCGGCCCCATCAACGGTCACATCCGCCCGCATCGAGCTGGTTTTTTGTAACGCCCGAGACGCCAATACCGCCGGTCGTTGAGCATGTTCGAGAACCCGATCGACATGATGAAGCCGAACGCGAAGACGGTGCTGGGGTGCGCCCGCCCTTTCGTGCCTGCAGCCAAATCGTTGCTGACGTCGGTCCATGGGAACACGGGACGAAGCCACGGCCGCCGCAGATCCCATCGCTGCCTCAATATCTTTTCCCCTGAGGGCAGAAACGATCCATTCCCCAAATCGACCGCTCTCCCCGCTGCCGCAGTGGCTCGACGGCCAGATTCAAACGACGCCTTTTGACCCACCAAGATTTTGATTAATTGACTGCCGGTTTTGAGTACGAATATGAGGGTGGCCACAATCAACGAGGCCAAATCAAAAACTACAAACGAAAGGAAACCCTGCTTGGGCCCACGCACTTGTTTCCCCGCGCGACTGCCCCGCCGGCACGCCCGCCCCGCCCACGCTCAACGGCCGTACGCTGATTGCTGCTTGCACTGCCCGAGTACTCGGGGCTCAAACCCGAAAGCACCCCTTATTTGGCGGCCCGTTTCATATCTGCGCCCGAGGGACCCGTGCCCCGTTTGAACGCCGAACAGTAACCCCGCCGGCTGTCAGGTAACCCGAGCTGTTACATCCTTGCGGTGGCTTACAGCGGCTTCCTTTTGGCGAGCACCCCCGTGGCCGGGTTTGCTAACCCGCAAGGCTTTACGTAAGAGATGGACGCGGGCCGAGCACGCTTTTGCATGTGAGCGCCGCATGGCCGTCTCAAGCAGAACCGGAAGGGCCTCCGCGCCCAGACCTTTGCTTTGGCCAGGCACAATGCCAGCCCAAGCAGCGGTCTTGGCAGCGCCTTGGTGCCGACAAGCGGGGCGAGCAGAGCCCTCTACCAGTTCAAACGACGTCTGCGTCGCCTACGGCGCCCGGCCGGAAAGAGTCCAGCCTCTGTCGCTGGACTCGTCCCCGTCCGGCCATGATGATGGGCGGCTCGGCCCATTCTCGGCTGTGACCGGCGCCACTCTAGGCGGATGGCGTCGTACTGATTCGATGCTTTGACCCACACTGTCACTTACGACTTCTTTCTTTCTCTTTCCCTTTTCTTTTGTCTTTTCCCATGATTTTCCCACCCCGAACCACCTATTTCTGTTATGGAAACATGCGGTGTATCAATAAAACGTCCAATCTTTCCCCCTTTTCCTTTGTTCCTCCTTCTCTTCGATTCACTCCTTGCGCCCATCTTTTTTGGTCACCTTTGTATATATCCTTCATTTTTTTTTTTTTTGGCGTTTCCAATCCTCTTCAGCATTAGGGATTTGGTCTCCTTTATTCTCATTCATCCAATTTTGAACCGTCATCCGCTTTTTTTAAAAAGAAAACTTCTTCTGCTGCCCCAACGTGAGTTTGGCCCTTTGGTATTAATCAATTTTTTCTTTTTTCTTTCCCTTTTTTTTTGGGAGCAACTACATTTGAATTTTGCAACACCTATTCAAGCCTTCTCTGCGTTTGCCAGTCCTTGCTAGTTGGGATTTCGTTGCGGTGCACGTGCCTTTTTTTTGCTCCACCACGGTCCCCTCGATTCTATACTTGCTTTACGCTCCTTTTGACGACGCAACACCAAAACAACCTTTTGCCAATCGGCGCCTCCAGCATTTCTTCAGACAATTGCCAATGCCAATTTTAATCGCGACTACCGATTGTCGCCCGCTAATACTCGTCCTTTCGGCCATTCTTGCATCGCGCCAGAATTACTTGCCATTCGCATGCAGCAATCCTCCTGGCACCCCCGGTGTCCCGCCCGTCGACGGTCCTATTTCCGACACTAATAGATGGAAGAGGCATTATGTCTTTTTGGCACAGCATAGCATAACCCGCGCAACCATTGCATTGCGATTCTCTTTCCTTCTTTCAGCCCTGCCAGCCTGTATTCTTTTTCTGAAATTTTGGCCTTTGTTTTTGCATTGTATACAGACTGCCGCAAAAAGCATACAGAGATACAAGCCCCCCTTGCATATCCCCTTTATTTTCGCCTCAATTTACAAAAGCACATGGGGGGGTTAGAGGACGGGAAAGAGCAAAAGAACGGAAAAAATAATGTCGCGGAAGAAATATATGACATGGAGGAGACGAAAAAAGGGAAAGTGGAAATGTGGGTGAGGGTTTGGCTAAGTTTTGTGGCCAGTTTTGTGGTGTTGCTTCTTCTATTCTTTCTTTTGGGGGCCTTTGCCAGTTTCTTGCCGACCAGGAGCAAGGACTTATGCAGCTGCTTCGTTTGATACTTTTTGATTTTCCTTGTTGCCTTCTTTTGAGGCCCTTTTGTATCTTTTTTGTTGGTTTTTTGTATCTTACGCTTTTGCTCTGTCTCTGCGCGAGGCATCTGTCGTATTTTCGAACACAAATCAAACAAAATGATAAACCTCTAAGTGGTCAGTGATGACCGATGCTGGCAAGGAGAGAAAGATAATGATTGGAATGTTTCGTGTCCTGCGCAAATGCCGTTGCTGCGTGGTTGCCGATGGGATGACGTTCGGCTTTGTGCATAGTGTATCACTGTATCCGATCTCGCGGTCTGGGTAGCCTGAACTAAGCGATGGCGTTGAAATTTAAGCCTCTGAATAAAACGACGCGAGATGCGGCCATCGTCAACGACAGCAATATTAAATAGCACACCAACGACGCGACAGCAGGTCTGCATTTGCATACAGCAGGCTAGAATGGCACGGTAGCCAAGTTTAGGGTTAACGACGAAGCGAAACGACTACCTTTTCAGGTCGCCTTTTTTTTTTTTCTTTTCTTTTCTTTTCTTTGTCTTCTCATCGCATTTCATCGCAACTTTCATCTCAACCCGATTTTCATCTCAACATATCAACACCCAACTGCATGGATAGGCGAAGCAGACAGCCGCTTGGCGACTCTTTTGTGGCTTTTTTGACTCGCGGGCCACGGGGGAGTGAGACGTCTGCAACGGCGCAGTCTCCCCAATCACGACGACAACCTCCCTTGCCAGCATTCTCTCACAAACACAACAATGTCGTCAAAATTGTAAGGCTTGCTCTATTTTGTTTCCCTATCACCCTCCCCCCAGCCCGTAAGACAGCCTCCACACATCCATGTCCGACCCTTTTCTACCGCTCTCGTCAGCACGACATCAAACGTCCCTCTTCACGCACCTTGCCAACTTCAGCACTCGACTTCACTTGTTTCCTCTCCATCCCTTCCTTACATGCGCTTAAGCCACCACTGAAGTCTGCACCATAGCAATTCTTCCAATCATGGCAGAGCCTCCCAAGACCGTGAGATCAGCTCATAGTGTTCTTTCTCTCACCTTGCCGTCTCCCGCAAGATCACTGCTAACCCGCTTTTCCAGGATCGTCCTCGGCTCTGTCAACGGCCAGTTTTGCGGCCAGCGTTCAAGAAGCTCGGCGCTCTGCACGCCCAAGAACCAGTTCGCCTGCTGCATTGCCACGGGCAACCTTTTTGGCCCGAACGACGACGACAGCGATGACAGCGAGCTCGCCCTGCTGCTGAGCGGCCAGATCGAGGTCCCCGTCACAACCTACTTTACCGTCGGCACGCGCCCCTTTCCCACACGCATCGCCGAGCGGCTCGACAAGGCGGGCCGAAACAGACGACGGCGAGGGCAAACGAGGTCTGCCCCAATCTGCACTACCTCGGCAAGCGCAGCGTCACCAAAAACGGCCGAGGGGCTGCGGATCGTCGCGCTGGGCGGCCTGCTGGTGGAAAGACGACGGAGCCGCGTCCGCCGATGGCGTCGTGCGCGCCGGGCCCCTCGACGGACGCGTGTCTTGCCCTTCCACTCGGGGCCGCGGGG
>JADMNF010000253.1:0-35573 GCA_016097085.2 Sporothrix curviconia
AGGTCCGCAGTAAGCAGCTTGGAACACCGAACCGCCGCCACAGCCGTACAAATCCGGCGAATTCGTCAAGCCTGTGTCACTTGCCGGTAGGCATTCATGTTCACCGTTGTGGCCTGTTTTTGAAAATACCTGTATGACACAATCAAGGAAACGCAAGACAAAATGTTCGGGCGACCGGCCGACGTGGTTTCATTGCAGCCGCAACAACCGCTCATGCGTGTATGAGGCATACTCAAATACCAATGCCCAAAGAACAACAGCGCAGTGTCGGAAGCGTTCCAACAGTCAACAGCGTTCCACCAACGCCTGTCCACGCTCGAGACTGCAATCGACGCAATTCTGCAACAAGACCAACACAAATCCAAGAACGCAGCTACTGATGCTTACAAGTTCGACAGCCTTCCTCCAGCCGATGTACCCTATCCCTGATGGACACATATTTTCGCCCGCGTCATAACCGACCATATGCCTTTTTTCACGAACTGACGTTCATGGAAGACCTGAGAGACGGACTCATTAAAGAGCTCAGCACAGGGAAACAGAGCCGACAGTCGTATTTACACATGTCTTCTCCTCGCGATATGTGCCTTTGCTGTACGCTTCTCATCATTCCCCCTCTTTTGCAGGCGTACTATGGAGGCGTCGCAACCGCATACTCCCGCGCTGCCTGGAACGATGTCATGAAAAACCATCTGGCGAGTGACGCATATCAAAATCGCAGACCATCCAGTGTGTTGGAATCCTGTTCATTGTTGACTACACGGCAGGTCAGGTCAGTGCCGGCTGGCTACGGTTAGGTCTTGCTATTCGCATGGCGCAGGAGGCTGGCATGATGCAAGAACCTCCGTCTCACCTCTCGCCATTGAACGCGAGTTACGGCGTCGCACGTGCTGGTCCATCTACCTCGTTGACGCCTCATCATCATGTTGCAAAAATGCGCGACCCTCTGCCATCTGGGAGACAGACTGTCTCCTGCGGCTTCCGTCTGATTATCTTGACTTTGGAGACGATGACGACGACAGCAATGCCAGTCCTGGAAATGCTGGGGACTTCCTTTTGAATGCCACTCCGTCCGGTACCGATGACAGAGTCTCTTGACCAACTCCTGCACTGTCACACGGCTGAGACTGCAACCGCACCCCTAAGCGTCTTTGGCCTCACCATTCTCATGGTGTGTCTGTTCTTGGGCAGTGCTTCGCGATACATGTATGGTCGAATGGCCGACCACTTGCTGCTTTGGGATCCCAAAATCCGGGTTTGTGGCCATTCGCACCAGCCTGGCCCCATATGGAGCGGCTTCTACGGTCCCGCACAGGGCCAGCGCCTGGTGCAACGCCACGAGATGCTGCCGTGCAGACGTCGCGAATCATCTACGCGCACTGCGTCTTTCATCTTTGCCACTGTCTTCTCAACCACCTTTTCTTCTGAGAAAGCGACTGCAGGGTTCGGCGGCTCGCATTCCTCCAGCATTTATTGCACAGGCTTTCGCCGCTGCAGAAAAGCATGCTCGCAAGCTCACCGACCTGCTAGAACTCGGCATCGAGAGCATCAGCAGCGAATTGGCTGCAACTGCTGCTGCATCTTCCGCTGCATCTGCTTCTTTCTCCACGCCAACGATGGTTGCTAGTCAGCACCAACCTGTTGAGTCGATCTTCACTTATTGTACCATGATCGCAGCGGGTATTCACATACTTTCGCACGCACACAGTCGTCGCCAAGCACTAGTTAGAAGCTGTTGTTGTTGGCTCTGGCCAGCCCCATTTACGCAGGGACTCTTCCTCGACGCTTCTCTTTGGACAGTATGACACAAATGACTATTTTTACGCAGCCGGCAGTTAATCAATCAGCTGGAGAGCATATGGCCCATGGTTGTGAATATTGTAAGCTGCAACAAACCAGCCCCCACTAAATGTCCGGTACTGAAGATGACAGTAGCTCTCCACAAATAGCAAACAAAATTGGACTTTCTAGCCATGTCCACGGACACGTTGCCGGACTTACTAGACGCAGCGTGCTTGACTGACGACTTGGATGGGGAAACTGAAGACTACCTGTTGTCCATAACGGATTACGGAGTCTTGGCCAGGTTCGATTCTAATACCGTTGGATCAAGTTAACGCATCGATGCACATATTAGACATATCTCCTGGCGTGTACACCAGTCGGTGGCTTTCTTTACTTTTTGCATTGAAACAGCTTATCATCTTTTAGATTTTGGAACATATTTAAAGCGAGCGCAATGCCTGGCTACGACGTGTCTCGATCATAAACGCACGTCTTTGGAGGGGGGGTGGCGTGAGAGGGGTGATGTATTAAAATGCATCAATAATTTCGAAAATATTATTACTCAGTATGTAGTATACCAAGATTTATTTCCGGTCCTAAATAAATCAAATTTTTCATGTTCGTTTTAAGTATTGTGCATAATATTTTGAAGACAAAGAACTGCCTAGCTATCGTTGTAGTAAAATAAAATACGCAATCTTAATATTTCCTCGATATACGTCACAAATAACAAATGCAAAAGATGTACATCTGATCTTCTCCACCGTCGTCTACTCGAATAGCTTATTGACATACTTGCCCACCTTGGACGGCTCACGAGGATAAACATCTCCTCATAGTGATCAATTTCCTCCTTGAGGCCGCCGAGGCTAATGTCAGCCTTGCCTGGACGAACGTAGGTTGAGCGTGCGACAATCTTCCAGACGACGACCAGAACAACAAAAAAGAAAATCATGCCGTAGTCCAGGAAGAACCACATGGTCGACCAACCGTCGGAAAGAAACAGATCATAGCCACCGGCCAGAAGCATAAAGGTGAGACCAAACATCGCATAGTACGACGTGTATGGCTGGAACCGGCCACGGTAGGGAAGCGTGCTGCGGTCAATGTTTTGCTTCTTCAGAGCTGAGTAAAAATGGCGGAAGGTAACGGCGGTGGATAGGTAGTTGATGATCTGGCAGCAGGTGACGAGATCAACCAAGTAAGTCAAGACATCGGCGGAGGAGTTGCTGACCTGCAAGAAGGCGAGCAGACAAAACGATAAAGACATTGCAAGGGCATAGATGGGCACGCCGGCTTTCGTGCAACGCGAAAAGAAGCGCGGTGCATGGCCCTCGAGTGCCATACCGTGCAACGTGCGGGTAGCAGCGAAAAGCAGACCGTTGCCAGACGAGAACACCGAGGTCATGATTAAGGCGTTGACCAAATGTGGCAGAAAGCTGATATGCATGCGTTCCATGGCAATGACGTAGGGGGAAGCAGCACCTGTGCCAGAGCCTTGGGCCGTTCCGCCAAGAATGGCCGCGAGCGTGGGGTCGTTGTAGGGGATGACGATCCCCATGCAGAGGGCTGAACCAACAAAAAAACAGCATGATGCGGTAGATGAAGGACCGGAATGCCGGAGGAAGCACTTTGCGGGGTCTTTCGGCCTCACTCGCCACCATGGAGATGTACTCGGGGCCGCAGATGCTGAAGCTGGCCTGGTAGATGCAGGAGATGATGCCGCAGAGACGCCCCACAGAGCCAGGCTCCAGGTGAGACACAAATGAGCCAGGGTTCTTCCAGTACCGGAAGCCATAACGGTCGTGGAGGGGATTGCCGCCGAGCATGGTGATGAAAGTGAAGAAAAACAGCCCAATCATCAGAAAGATTTTGAGGATGGAAAGATAGAACTCGGAAATGCAAAGTACCGCACTGAGACGACATTGAGCAGGCCATATACAACAATCATGGACACCACGATGGCCTCGACGGGAACTTTGTCGGTCCAAAAGGTTGAGCATAATCTGGAAGGCAACGATCTCAAAGGGGGCTGCAGGTAGCAAAGTATATTAGCATAATCCTCTTGACGTAAATGACGCACATCGCACATCCATACGGCCCATACTAACCTAGGAATGCCATGTTGAGGAAAAAGTTCCAGGCCTAGGGGACTCTGTGTCAGCACAAATATCGTCTTTCATCAAGTCACATCAAAGTTGCAAAGTAGACAAGGACTTGAGTGCATACCATGCCAAACCCCAAAGCACCATCAACCCACTCGCTGCCGAAGCGAACAAATGGCGATGGACCGGAACGAGAGTTACCATTTCGGCGAAGCACTCGTTGACAGCCCACATGACACTGCCCCAAAGCAAAAAGGCAATAAAGAGGCCAGCTGGACCACCCTTGGGAAGGGCTGAGCCCATTTGGACGTACAAGGCTGGGACTGGCGTTAGTTTATCAAACGTTTGACAGCAAAACCTTGGAGATAAAACATCAACATACAAGTCCCGATGGCTCCGCCAATGGCAAACATCTGCACTTCCCTGCCACGCAAATTACGACGCAGAGACTGGGAGCCGGCCGTAATTGTGATGGCGAGCCCTCGTCGACATCGCTCGAAGGCTCTGGTGATGCTGCCGTGGCATCTTTGAGTGTTGACTTCTCGTTTGCGTTGTCCATCGTGCTGATGTAGGGCTGGACGTCCGAGACAAATTAATCCGTGAAAGACTGAAAGTAATGGCAGGAGAGCATGTGCTTGCATAAACAAAACACACAACTGTCACATCACTCTACCCTGTCTCGTATATATACAGCCACGTCGAACATGAAGCACGGCCCAGTACCTTATCAGGTTTCTGTATCACATCCCGGACCATCTCCAGATGGACATTGTACAAATAAGGTGGGATGGAGATACAGGTCCTTTTCACGATAAGAACGCCCCATAACCCTGCTGTTACACGGCATAGCAGAGCTAGTGCTATCTATGGTATCAAAGGAGCGCATCAGGCCCAGTCCATATGAATCTAGGGCGTCGGCGGCCCCGCTGGCTCCCACTCGTGGGCACGAGCGGAGACGCCGCCGCGCAAGGTAGCGTTAGGGCATTTATCTTCATCTTTTTTTTTTATTTTGTGGTGCGGAAGGTAGCATGAGGGCATTTGTCTGTTTTATTTTGTGGACATGAGAAGCAATGTATGGGAGTACAAAGTACGGAGTATTTTGTAGCCAATTGCAACTATCGCTGTGTGTAGCATGGGAAATAATGTATTTGTTATTTGTTTCTTTATATTTGTCGTGACCGAAGTATCCCCATCCCCGTTTTTATCTCTTTATCCCCCACTCCTGTTTTCGCCCCCATTCTCTCTGCTTGAAGCCCTGTGTTTTCTGTTGTTGTCGATCCCCATTCTCGCTGCCCAGAGCTTGGCACTTCGGCTGTGCATTTGTATTTCACAGCTTGAAGTCTGGTGACATGAACTCCTCGTACCGGTAGTACGGCTGAAACTCAACAAACAGGCAATCCTGTATAATTAGCAAAGTAGGGAAAAAAACAGCGTGCTATGTATTGTAAGCCAGAAGACAAAACTCACCGGCGTGCTCGCCATACGATAGTTATATGCTGCCTCCTCGTCACTGACCAACCGCTTTGGCTTTCCCGCTACACTCGCAGCATCGGCCAGCATCTGTACGCGGCAGCTCCGCTCATCAGGCAGAATAGAAATGCAGCCTCGTCTACAGTCTGGCCGACGGTCAAGAGGCCGTGGTTGAGCAGGATGCACGCCTTGTTGTCTGTTCCCAGGCTAGCTGCAATGCGTGCGCCTTCATCAGCCTCGTTGGCGATGCCACCGTACTGGTCGTAGACAGTGTGTGCCTTGTGAAAGTAGCAAACGTCTTGGTTGATCATCTCCAGCGGCTTGCCAAAGGCCGAGTATGCCCGTCCATGCACCGAGTGCGTGTGGCAGATGGCGTGCACATCAGGCCGCGTGCGGTGCACGGCGGAGTGGATCTGAAAGCCTGCTGCATTGATGGATCCGGCTGTATTGCCACCGACAACCTCACCGCCGAGGTTGACACAGATCATATCGCCTGCACGCATCATACTAAAGTGTACACCCAGCGGGTTAATCCAGAACCGGTCGGTGTGCTCCGGTCACGCACGCTGATGTGGCCAGAGATGCCCTCGCAGTAGCCCTCACGGCCAAAGACACGAAATGCCGCAGCCATATGCTCTAGCTGCCACTGCCGAGCCGCTGTGTGTGTCGCAAACGAAGGGATTCCTGGCAGTCCCTTTCCATGATGCGCCATGGCGTTGAGAGGGTCATCCTCGTTGGCTCCGGCAGGCTCGATTGCGATTTGAACGGCCTCGGCCAGAGCCACTTCAGTCACCGTTGGAGACATTGTATATGTTGGAGTTGGTTGCTTTTGGATGAATGTTGATTTCTTCGTGTGAATGCTGTACGTGAAATAAATCCGCCCGAGTTCCTAGGGGCGCTGAAAGGATGATGATGTTGTAAAAAATAAAAAAAAAGTGTAATTATTATGGGAGCAGTACTCACAGCGAAGATATCTTGACGGTATTTACTCGACGACAGTTGCGGCTGCGTTGCGGCTTGCCTTGTTCTGAAATAACTGTCAGGGCAGTCGGCCAAGAGCCGATGCAGAGAAGAGATGGGGCTGGTGGCGTAGATAAAGACGGCGGACCCCCGACGCGGCGCTTTTGCACACGTCTGACTCGCTAACAGACGCCCCGCAATTCTCATACCTCATATTGCGTCGTTACACCTTCCTCATTACTAAAGATGGCTCTCTGCCACTGCATTCCCGTCTTCCTCGTGATACGTCCACCTTGTGTTACGCAGCCATGGAGGCCACTGGCATTATTACACGCGTAAGCCATTGGAGACAAGTCACAGAAAGATGGTCCCCGCTAACCGTTTGTTACTGCAGCCTCGCAGGCCGTAGCCGACAACGCAAGTACAACACTTACAACGTCGATTTTGGTTCTTGTAGCTTTTGCATCTACTACACACTCTACAAACCTCTTGTTTCCTCGCCTCTTGCTAGAATACCCGGCCCTAAGTTCTTTGCCGTTACTAAATGGCGGCTGGCGCTTGAAGACTGGAGGGGGACACGCACCACGTGCCTGCGTGATCTACATGCGCAGTATGGACGACTGTGCGTGTCGGTCCATCCGAAGTCTCGTTTGCCTCGTTGGAGGCCTTGCGTACCATCTACGGTGCGGGCTCTGGGTACGAACGTGCGTCATTCTACCGCATGTTTGACGTTTACGGCCGTCAAAACTTGTTTACTTTTGGGCCGGCACGACAGCATGCTGAGCGCAAGAAGGCATTGGCTCATGCTTACTCCAAGAGTGCGGTTCTTCACCCAGATGCCTTGGCCGCCCAGTTGATCCGCAAGAATGTGCAAAACTACCTGTCGCTGATCGAGGCCCAGCGCAACGGAGAAAGCGCAGCACACACGGACACGAGATATTCCACAGCCTACACTGGTTCAGTCTCGACAGCATCACCGGTTTTCTATACGGGGACACATTTTGGTGGAACCCATGCTCTGCAACTGAACCACGCTTTCTGTGACCGTGACCGGCGGCTACTAAATGATATCTTGGACCCAGCGCGGCGTCATCTGAGCTGGTTCGCGGTTCATTTGCCACAATACACAAAATGGCTTTACTCCCGGACCGGTCCAGTAGAGAGAGCTGTTGAGGCATTGGGGATACTGCCAATGAGCAAGCCTGCTACCTACACGGCAATCCGAGCGCATGCACTGACGGCATGGCAGTCCTTTGGGGCAAATGTCGCGGCCGGCACAGAAGTAAAGGAGACCACAAAGGACGAGGACCCTTCCACGTCGCTCTCCATTATGGGTCGTCTTTACCAGCACAGCATATCTGCCCAGACAAAGTCTCGGGGCGGTGGAGCTGGACAGCCACAAATGGACGGACTGGATATGGCCTCTGAGCTTGCTGATCATTTGCTTGCAGGCATTGACACTACTAGTGATGCTGCTATGTTTGCCATCTGGGCCCTGTCTCGCCCCGAGCATGCCCATTACCAGTCCCGGCTGGCAGTTGAAGTAGCTAGTATGACAATAGCAGATGGCGAGATCGACAAGCAAGGCATGCCAACAGCCGAAGCCGCCGACAGGCTGCCTTTTTTGGCGGCGGTGCTCAAGGAAACGCTGAGGATGTATGCGCCACTGCCTGCCACGGAGCCCGTATTCACACGGGCGGCAAAGAAACGACTATTGATGGTTGGCAGATTCCAGCGGGTACCGTCGTGGGGATGGACCCGTACACCGTTTCACCGCAATCCGGGCATCTTTCGCGATGTGCTGGCGTTCAGACCAGAGCGGTGGTTGCCGGGTGAAGGGCCCGAGACCGAGCAAGAGCAGGCCGCCATGCGGAGGTGGTTCTGGGCATTTTCCAGTGGTGGCCGCATGTGCATTGGAATGCAGTAAGTCGGAGGTATCTTTCAATCGTTTGCTTGTGTACAAGCCGGTACTGACACATACACAGCCTTGCCATGGTCGAGATGACAATTCTGCTTGCTGCGATTTACCGCAGGTATACCACAAGACTACACGCCAAACAAGAGGGAGCTACTCCGGGAATCACCAGCCGCTTCGAAGTCTTTGGCGACGAAACAATGCCAAGAGTGACAGTAAGTTATTACTATGTCTGCGCTCTTTTTTGTGCCATGCTAATAAATTCCAGGAGCACGAGTGTTGGGTGCACTTTGATCCAGTGGAAAGATAGCATGGTGGAGCTTGTAGCATGGAAACAGCAGTAGTCGGACTCTATGTTGGAGTCATCAAATTAAAACCCTTTATGGCCTTTATGAGGAACATCCAGGACAAAATTCACAAAAAAATTATTCAACGCTACCCTGTTCCCCTCACATCGCGGTATCGAGCGACAATCTCGGCAACCATGCTGCGAATTTTGCGTGCAGCGGCAAACTTGATCCCGAATTTTTCAAAAAGCTCCACTGCCAGTTCCAGATCGTCAATAGCGCGCGTTTGGCGGAGGACTGTGGCCAAGTTGCTTGGCTGGGCAGTGGTGGCGTAGATGAGAGAGAGCGATACTGTGAAAATGCTGAGAAAGTTGAGCCAATTGTAAGCAAGTCGCTGTTGCTGATGCAGGCTAAAGGCGTGACGCAAAGCCATGGCAGCGGCATTGGCGAGGATCTTAACCCGTTGAGTATCCATGACGGGGAACAGCGGAGACGGTCTGTATAGTGAGGCAAGATGCGTGTAAAAGTTAAAGTCATACCAGGTGCTGCTCAAGTGCGGTACGCGGCTGTCCAGGTCAGGAAGCGGGAAGGGCATCGTGCCGGCGCCATTCCACCAGCTCTTGATGAAGGGAAGTCAAGATAATCTGCCGTGAGGCTGAGGAGGGTGAAGCGAGAGGCACATGATTCGTTCCATTATTGGCTGGCTTTTCAGCAGCTGCGGCTGCAGTTGCGAGACGACTGGCAGACGGGGAATAAACTTGGCGTGCGATGCGACTGGCAATCTGGCGCAAAGCAAGGATATGCAGCGGTACAGACAACAAGGACGGCTGTAGGGCAAGGTCACTGGCGTCGATGCCGGTTGAGTTTGGCGAAATGCTTGGGCCATCAGACGCAGCAAATGGCTCAACGTCAATATCGTCATCATGCAACGCAAACGGTCGGCCAAGCGCCATCGATGCAACACGGTCCATCATGTAGATGCTGAAGAATATGCGTTTGCGCTGTTCGGCCACATCGGTAGGAAGTTTGTCGTACGTCGATGCCGTATGCAGGCCACAGCCGAGGGCCACTCGCGCAGCCATGCAACAAGAAACCATGTGTCTAAAGTGTTAGCATCATCATCTCATTGTTCGATTCCTTCTTCAGGTAAAACGTACTTGGGCCGAGCTGGTTGAAGAACGAATACGAGACCTGCAGCGTGAGCACCTCGAGCGCGGCCATCTCGTTCATAGCCAGTGCCTCTTCGGCGTACTGCAGTGCCTTGTTATAGTAGAGCATGGGCTCAGACTCGTCTGCCAGTGACACGGACGAGAAACGCCGTCGATCCAATGGCGAGCACCATCCACACGCGGAACAAGTCAAGCGGAGACAGTGCACCAGCGGCAGCACGGGCGGGATCAGACTGCATCTGGCCGAGCGTGGCCATGAATGTGTGGCGCTCGACAATGGGGTAGAGTGTATTAGAATGGGCAAAGTAAAAGTTCACCAGTAATGCAACATGGTCTTCATCACCAACGCCATCATCACACATGGCTGGGGGTGGCCACGGCAAATCAGCCAGGGATGCCGCGGGCTCCATGATGTCGCTAAGAAAGACATCGCCAAACAACAGCGGGTACACGGAGATGCTGTCGCTGAGGCTGTTCAGCACGGACGAGCTGTTTAAAAAGGTCAGACGGCGAGTTAAAGTCCATCATGGTGGGCTCGACGCTTCCAGCGTAGCCGAACCCATGTCCCAAGTTGGTATGTGGAGTATTGGTCTGGCGTATTCTCGGTGCACTTTCAAAAGCGTTGCTGGTGTTTCGGGATGACACCACCGTCATGTCGTTGGTAAATACAAAATCAGCCTTGTCGGGTGTGAGGCGGCACAATATCATCTGCGTCAGCTTAGCAAAGGCCAATCCTGACGACGATCCTAGGTGGCGCTCGGCCGTTGCCTCGAGAGTCAAATCCTTGAGTTCCTGCGCAAAGGATGGCGTCTCGGCCGGTGCCTGGGTGGGTGCATGGCTCTGGCTGGGAAAGGTGGTTGGTGTTCGTAATTGAGGCTGGGGCGGCGGTGGAGATGGATGTCGAGGTGGTTGCTCTTGTTTGCGGCCGTGGAGGAGGAGTGACAGGGCCAGTGCTCGCAGTATTTAGTGGCACAGGGCGACCGTCCGTCTGCGAAGCCGCTGCTAGTAGTGATGAGATCGAGGGCGATGGCGAATGCATCTCGGCGTCAGCGGGCACATCGACGCCCTCTGCGGATTCTGGCGGCAGATCGCCGGCAGGCCGCCCTCCTTCGGAAGCAAGCTGTTTGCGCACAGCCGCCAGCTGCGCTTCGAGATTGCGAACATAGCTGGTCGGGAAGGATGTTGTTAGTCGGTTTTGTAAATAGACGGAGTCTGTAGCTGCAAATGTGATACATAATGGCATTGTGAGTAACTCACGAAAGCGGGTAGGACACCGACGCCCCTCTGTTTGTGTCCTGGAAGCTGCATCGCGTGCGCGCGGCTTGGCAGTTCTGGCAGGACGGCAACAGGCGGTCGCAGCGCTTCTTGCGCTTGTGGCAGCGCGTGCACGACGTTCGTGACTCTGGAACATAGGGGGTGGTCATGGTAAAGTGGGAATGTGAACAGGTTCGCGTCAGAGAGAAAACACAAGGCAATAAAACGTATTTGAGATGCTTGGCCAGGTCAGGCCCGAGATATGCTACCAGTAAATACGTCGTAAACCCCGCAAAATTCCCGCCCGCTGGTTTCCTAGCGTTTGTTATCAGTAGCCTACGAGTGGCTCCTTTAGTGATGGTATCTCGCGCTAGCTAACTGTAGGCAACCCGCCAAAACAAACAGCTCCTGGAGACCGCTTTCTCGTCTTTGCACGTCCCGTATTCTTCTCCCACTACATCTCCACCACTGCCACTGCCTTCACTTCCACCAGCATTCGCGGTCTGGCAACTGCTTGACACCAATGGTGGCGCGGGCTGGTGCCACTGCCCGCGTGGGAAACACCTTGTTCCACTCCTCATTCATGCCGGCGTAGTCCCGGTCCATGTCCACGACGTAGACGACAGCGTCGATCAGGTTTTTCACGCCACCCTTGCCGTCAGTCGCGCCCTTGATGACGTTGTCGATATTTTCGAGCACAGCGGCCGTCTGAACACGCACGTCCAGGGCGAGTGTGCCGTCTTCATTCTCCATGACCCGGGCCACGTGCCATCCGAGGGCCGGACGCAAGCCGTGCCGGCAACGTAAATGGTGCGGTGTGTGCCAACAGGTGAGAGCCGCGCATTGGCGAATCGGCTAGCACCTTCGGGGGCACTGGGGTTGACAATGTAAGCTTCGCCGTTGGCCATTTGCAATTACTGCAGGGGAGTTTGTGTGGTTGGTTGGGGGATGGGAATAATGGTCTTTAGTCGCGACCATGCAACCAGAACTATCGCTAATGGACATAAATATTGCTTTTACTTATTGCGCACTCGTCCCTCTGCACTCCGACAACACCATGCACGGTTGTGATGCGGTCTTTCACAGACGGACCGTCCGCTGGCGGTGTTATCGCCCTGGTCGGACGGTCCGACGCTTCTCCACCTGCCAGCCAACCCTCAGATAAGCAGGCTGTTTGTGTTTGCCACACTAAACGTTAAAAGCATGGGCGGCACAAATGGGACGTTTCTTTACCGCGACTGAACGAAACACGCCTACCTACGACAATCCTGCCCGCCATGGACATGGACATTCGCTACCACGTTATCAAGGACTTTGCCTTTTCAGATGGCACTGTGCTGCCTTCGGTCACTGTGGCCTATGCTGTGCTGAACCCATCGGCGACCAAGACGGCCCTTGTCGTCACCTGCTTCCGCGGCCGCCTACAAAACACTTGCACATTTGCCCAAGGCGCACTGCAGGGCCACCGCGTCGTCGTCGCCGCCCTTTTTGGCAACGGCGAATCGTCGAGCCCATCCAACACGCCTGGGTTCCAGGTGCCACTCTAAGTTATGAGGACTCTGTGAGCGCGCAAAAGGACCTCTTGGTCAATGCCTGCGCATCGATTGTCTCGATGTAGTTGTCGGCTTCTCCATGGGCGGCCAGGCCACTTACCACTGGCTGGTAATGTACCCCGACATTGTGCGCCGTGCAGTGATCATCTGCTCCTCAGCGCGCACTAGCGGCCACAACGTGCAATTTCTAGAGGGCCCGCGGTTTGCGCTCGAGAACTCTGCAGACTACGTTCGATTGCAAAGCGGAGAGAGGACGATGTTTTCGCCTTCCATGGCGGCCAACGCCTGTGTCCGTGGCATTCAGCATTTGGCAAGGCTTATTCGGCGTGGTTGACGAGCGCAGAGTGGTTCGAACAGGAGGGTTACCGGAGCCTTGGCTTCAATTCACGCACGGACTGGGACAGCGCTACACAGGCCCCAATTACAGTGGATGGGACCCTGACGATTTGCTGGCTTTGCTCGGCACATGGCAGCGCGGCGATGTGACCAAACTGAACGGTGGAAAATCCACTACGAACAGTCTTCATGGCGTCTTGAGCAGCATCAGCGCCCGGCGTTGTTAATGCTGGAAAGACCGACCAGTACTTCCGTTCGTATGTCTCGCAGAGTGAGGCGAGCATGATCCAAAGGCAACACTCAAAGTTATTCCATCGATTTGGGGCCATCTTGCAGGCTCTGGAGCAAATCCAGTCGACACACAATGGATGGATGAGCAGATCAGTATCTTTTTAAATGAATAATCGATAGATCATGGCACAGTCGGCAATTTCGTCCTACATCCAGACAAATGAATGTCAAATATTTTTACTTTCGTAATAGTTTGATTTGATTCTTATTTGATTTTATTTTATTTTATTTTATTTTATTTTGATTTGATTCGATTTAGTTTTGGTTGTGTCATGTCTTGATAAATATGGGCGGAAACTAATGAACAAAAAATTGTAAAATAATAAAAACGATTAAAGAACGTACCAACGAAATCAAGTGGAAATAAAGTGCAAGGAAACTTTGTCTGCTAAATACTGACTGAACCGCTTGCAGCACTACCTCTGTGATTGTAAAATGTCCCGACCACGCTCATACAAGGCAGCTGCAAGAAGCACTGTCTCGTCTTCAAAGCGTTTTCCTATGACCTGCATGCCCACAGGTAGCTGTGCATTTGGCCATTTGGGCGACGGCAGAAACCCACACGGGACGTTCATAGCAGGATGCCCAGTCGCGTTGAATGGTGCAGTATTGTTGGTCGTACCTATAGCGTATGCCAATTTCTCAGCTACCGATGCTGTTGCCGACGGAAGCTCACGAGACACGTTTGGTGCGCACGGCGTGATGAGAACATCTACGTCCGCAAAGGCAGCATCGTAAGCGGCACGGAGAGCGAGTACCCGTCGATGCGCTTTGGCTTCAAGCCCGGGGCCAGCCTTTCATTGGTCGCCTGCTGGCTGAGCAAGATGTTGAACAGCGGCAGGCGTGTGGTCGTTGAGCAATGAAAGCACACCGTGAGCCATCTGCATTCAATGGCAGTCGACCTGTTACGGGTTGAATATGCGGCGGTAGGTAGGTGAGATGACCCGAGGCCCGACCCTGCAGCAGCCATGTGGCCATCGATGGCCGTGTTGATGCGTTCCACAGCACAGCACCGTCGGCGTGCATGGGCACAGAAACATCGACGACAGTCGCACCGGCCGCCTCAAAGCAAGAGCGGGCCGCCGCAAGAACTGAGTCACGGACAGAATTGGCGACACCAGCCATCTCGAAGCCTCTCGAACAAGCCCACCTTCCACGTACCCATTCGTTGTCTTCCCGGGTGCGAAAGTCGGCCAAAATCGCTGCATAGGGTTTTCACATGGCCCGCATCGGTGACTCGGGCGACATACGAGGGTCTAAGCCGTCTACCAGCTACCGTCTCTAGAACAGCTGCCACATCTTCCAGTGTGGCTGCGATCGGGTCCGAGATGGTCAATCATGGGCGACATTGAAGCTGCGCCTGTGTATGGTACAAGGCCAAACGTTGGCTTGAGACCGTATATGCCACAGTAGCTAGCAGGAATGCGCACAGAACCGGCCTGGTCACTACCAATTGCTATCTCTGGCGGTGGGAATCGAGCCTGACTGATGTCTGACTGTTGCTGGTAGCGTATCATCGTTGTTGAAAGGAAAACTCGTTGCATTTGATGTGCTGCCACGGAGGGCTGCAGATCCGCTGCTGCTGCCGCCCGGGGAGTGGCCCGTAGAGCCAAGGATTGTGGACTGGGCCTGTAAAGGATGTGTAGGATAGCGGCGATGCGCACCAGCCCTCACAGGTGGAAGTTCCTCGTACCACTGCACCACCTGCCAAGGATGCGAGAAACAACAGTCGCATCTGCGGCGGCACGTTGGTAGTGGCCGCCCTCAAAAAGCTCCGGTGATAAGCCAAGAGTTGTGGGAAGGCCTGCCACGGAAATGTTGTCCTTGATAGCCACTGTCCGGCCCTGTAGTAGGCCAACAGGCGCAGCCTGTGAATGTGCTCGCGTGTCGTAATCTCGCATAGATGGCTCCATGCGTTCATGGGATTGTCTGTTGCCGTTGGCACGCTGAAACTGCGATCTGCTAACGGCGGCGCAGGCTCCAAAGTTGGCGGAGAATAGTCTGGGTCCTTGTCGATTTTATTCATCACTGCCAAAAGGACTGCAAGATCGGCTTGTATGCTGCTTGTCTGTGGAGAGACATTGTGAATGCCAATAGCTGCCAAAAGGCCGTCAAACTCAGTGTCCGAGAGGTCGGCCTGAATTATGTCAGTAAAGGAACAGCATTATATCTGGCAATTTGAAACCGTCTAGTGACATGAGACATACACGACAGCGCCGGGGATTACGACGATTGACATTGCTGGGCAAGTGTTGGATAAAGGGGAGTATTGGAGTATTTGTAAGTGCAAGTTGTGGTCAAGTCAAGGCAAGATTTTAGGTCGACTGCATTTGAAAATGGACGGCTTTATATATGTATCTGAGGGATATGTGTGGTTTGGCCTTCCCCACCTCCGACTTCGCATACCCAACGCACTCACTCTTGCCCGTTGGCCAACAAAACACGACCACCCGTCAATGCACAGATTTATACCATCAATGTACGAGCCGGCGCAGCTGCCAGATAGAGGAACGGCCCTGCAATATCGTCCTCTTCTCCAGCTCGTTTTGCTGGCATCTTGTCAAAGAGGTTGCTGAACATGTTGCCCTCGGCACCGACCGGGTTCATCTTGCTAGGGACGACTGGTCCGTTAGTTTATCTCCTTTGGCTTTGCGAGTTTTTCAAAACATCTGACAGTCATTAAAAGGACCTACACCCGGATTGATGCTGTTGACGCGAACGTAAAAGCGAGAAAACTTCGCCGCCAGCAGCCGTACTAGGTGATCTGTTGCTGCCTGCTTGCGGCATAGGAAGTGACATCGACATGGTGGCGTTGTGCATGCTAGCACACGAGCTTGTAATAACGATACTGCCACGACGCAGCACGGCTGCCGAGGCCTTGAACCAGATGCTGCCAACAAAGGTCAAGAAGCCACGAGAGGAATAATTGTGCGTCGTATTCACGCAAATGATGCTCCCAAGTCCGAATGGTCTGAAGACCACATACTCGCCTGCAGCTCGGCGAGTGGTGCTGTGAGGACATTGCAGGCCTTTGGAGTATCACGACGGATGCCGGCATTGGAAACCAGGAGATCAACCTGGCCCTCATGGGTAGCCACAAAAGCAGCTAGCTCAGCGATAGCATTCTTGTTCGACACGTCGCAAGCATACCCGACGGCGGAGCCGTGGTCACTGGCATCCCTTGTCGATGTTGCATCTGCAAACTTGTTCAGCTCAGCTACACACTCGTCAATGGGCTCCGATGGCAAGGCCACAACGTAAACCTTTGCTCCATTTCTCACGAGGCCCTTGTGAACAAGCAGACTTGTTAGCTGTCTTTCAACATCTTTGATCAACTGGAAACAGGAGTGTTCACCTTGCAAATCATAAAGCCGAGGCCACTACTGCACCAGTGACAACAGCCACATAGCCTTGACGCTGAAAAGATCTTGGAGAGGAAGTGAAGCCATTGTGTTGTCGCACGGAATCCTTGAATGCCGGTTGTTTGTGGGTGCAGCAAAGCGAGAGATTTATCCACATACTACCCGCTGTGGAGTCACAAACACGTTTATCGTTTTTCATGTCGGGCCACCCGACAGGGCTGTCTAGCTTGAGCTGGGCTCTTTCAATGTCTCTACTCTTATTTTATCACTCGTCAAATTCGCGGACATCGCTCAGGACAGGACTAAACAAAACTTGAACAGAAGTTGCATAATTGTCTAGTTTATGGCTGACGAAATCTATCAAAGCAACAAACGGAAGAAATGAAGAAAATGGCAGAAATAGAAGGCAATTACCGTCTCGAAAAGAATGTAAAATCTAGAAAAAAGAAAAAAAGAAAAAAAAAGAAAAAAAAAAAGGATTTAAAAGAGTGTGCGGAGAAGAGAAACATAACAAAGCGACATATATCCAGCCTACTACTGCTTCAAGCACGACGTTACGAGGTCGCTGTCGGTCCATGCCGAGCCAACTTCGTAGGCACCACACTCAGCTCGTACGTCGAGGGATCAAACGAGCCCGCGGCCCATGCCACGGTACCCAAAAAGACATCGCTGTTGGCGTTCAAGAATTTCATCAGCTCGCACACGTATTGAAGACAGGACGCGTGTTGCCGCCACCGGTCTCTGTCGTAAATGCCTGGCGGCCATTGGCGCGTAGCCATGTGGCCAGAGGCTGGAAGGAGGAGATGGCATTCGTGACACAGGTCGTGTGGGTTCCGAGTAGTCGTAGTCGAGGTACTGGTGCAGATCAAAGACAAGGCCTGTGGTGGTGTTGTCGGGGTCTTCCACTTTGAGCAGCAACGGGCCGGCGACATCAGCCATAGCGCCTGCGCTTGTGTAGCTGGCTCCTGTTAGCGGGATCAGCTCCAAGATGGGGACTGGCCTAGGGGGAAACTTACTTGCTGCAGGCAGGAGAATGGTCTGCTTTGGCGCGACCTTGCGGATGGCAGTAACCACTGTTTGGACTGTATCGACCAGGCAGGGACATCAAGATCGTGCGGCTCATTCATGATGCCAAAGAGGACGCGGCTGTTGTTGGCGTACTTGGTGGCCAGCTGAGACCACAGGCTGGCAAACTGCTCGTTGGACGGGCCACCCTGGCCTACAATCTGGCCCTCCCAGCGGGCATAGTTGTGGATATCGACGATACAGTGGGCTGTGGTGTTGAGGCACGACTGCACCAAGGTGTTGTACTCGGCAAAGTTGGCAGCGTCGAGCTTGCCGCCGGGGATGCATTGACAAGAATACTGCCAACCAACAGGCAGACGGAAAATATTGAAGCCGTCGTTCTGGACAAAGTGCCGCATCTGGCCAGCGCCGTCGATGCCTGAGACGTTAAGAAGTGGGGGCTCCATGGAGGAGAGGGTCTGGACGCCCTGCGTCGTGATGCCAAAGAGGACGCGGCTGTTGTTGGCGCCGACATACCGAACGCCTGTCCGGTTTGCGCTGGGAAGGGCCGTGGCTTGCACGGCCAAAAGAGAGACGAGGAGGAGAGTGTTAAAACATCGTGCAGTCAGAGTTATTTGCAAGAGAGTGTGGTGCGTGAGCAATTCGGAAATGGAGACTTGAAGAGAAAAAAGAAGGGAATGATGCTTTGGGCCAGCCGAGCAATCTAAACGACGCGTAGTAGACTGACTGCACGACGAAAAGAGAGAGCGGCGACGTGAAGACAAAACGAATCAAGAGAAAAGCAAACGACGAGAGGGTGGCTGCGGGATGCGGCAGTTAAGTATTCCTTTAAACCAAACTGACCCGGCGGGACGAAAAAGCATTACATGTAATACTCCGTATTCCGTGCGTTTGTAATCCGTACTCCCTGGCGGCGCACCCCTGCGCGCGTTTAACCCAGCTGAGATGCATCAGGGCAGGGTTTGGCCAGTGGGTTGCCTGTCTGGCAGTCAAAGGCACTCAGTGTGGGGGTCGTTTCGTCCAAACAACTCTTTTACTCTGCGGAGTACCGAGAACATTGTCCAGTTGTTCGTTTCTCCTTTCGAGGGATGTTGATCAAAAGGGGTATGTGACAGGGATGCATTGCGCCCTGGCGTTGGTGCTTGAGACAGCAAACGACAAGACGAACAGACAAAGCGCCAAAAAAGCCTGCGGGTTGCTCTGAGGTTGGCTGCCATTGGCTCTCGTTGGTGCGTGTTTGGCGTTGCGTTTGTTTCATGTTTCAACTTCCACTGCAGGGGCCGGGGGCAAACGGGGCTAAAGCGGACACCACACCAACGAGATCCAGCAGAGATCCTCGGAGATCCACCAAAGACTATATTCTTGGCAGAGAGCCAGGCGGAATGAGACCACACACCCGTCGCTTCCTGCAAATCGGACCTTTTCGCACATACGAAGTATATGTACGAGTACATGTAGGCTGCCTTTTTACCGCGTCTAAATTTTGTGCACTACTTTCGTACAATTTCTCGGCTTTCTGGTACCTTTCTCTACAAGAACATTCCAGCATCCATGACCACATTCACGCCCGTCATCCCTCGGTTTCTCGACAGTGCCAGCACTTGTTCGGCAACATCGACGACTGTGACGAAGCGTTTTAGTTTTGTCTTGTTGAGCAGTTCTGCCTTTTTGCTGGGCCGAAAAGCGCTCTGCCCACTCCGTTTCCAGAAGCCCTGGTGATACGCTGTTGACTCGTATCCGTGGCGCTACCATGGCTGCCAGGCCCTTGACCATGTGGATCTGCGCTGCTTTGGCCGCCGAGTATGCCTGTAAGGTCAGCATACGGGACGGCGATGAAATACGAAATAAAAACACGAAAGGATGGCAGTGACCAGGAACCCACCAGAGAACTGCCCATGCCGCAGACTCCAGCCATCGACGCAGTGGTGATAAAGGCGCCATCGTGTTCAGCCAGATACGCCTCAGCCGCATGCAGCAGCCACATGTGCGACTTGACATTCGCGGTGAATGCGCGATCCCAGTCGGCATCAAAGCCGTTGTCACACAAACGCTCCGTGTCACGGAACTGTGTCCAGCCCCGTTAGAAAAGATCACGTCCAGCGGCCATAGACGGCATAGGCCTCCCGCACCAGGCGCTCAACATCGTGGCGCTGCTCGAGATCGGCGCGAATTATTGCATTCTTTTTCGTGTCATATGACGTGCCTCTTCGGACTTCGTCCCAGGCGGCATTGACTGCAGCCAGTGTTGATTCTGCTCGAGCCTCGTTGTTGCAGTAGTTGATGATGACGTGATAACCGTTGCGCGCGAAATGCAGTGCCGTTGCCGCGCCCAGTCCGGCTGACCCAGCGGTCACAAGTGCAACCGGAATTGCTGATTCCATAACAGTTCTTTTTTCTCTCTTTTTTTTTGAAGAAAAAAACAAGCTTACAAGTCGCCGCAAAACACTAGAATACAATGCTGTCGATGCAGTATGTATTGCTGCACATATGAAGATAGACAATACAGTGCTAGCGTGCTTAGGAAGCGTGGTGTTAGTGTCGGCACGCCCGCCCAACGCCTCTCGCCTTATCGCCAGTCTACGACAGCCGACCCGCCAGCGGACAACCCGACGCGATACAACAATTCTTGTCACCGATGGGTCATTGCGAGCTACATCACAAAACAGGTGAGAGAGGGGAGAGGGGTAGAAGAGAGGCATGTCGTTTGTTATCAAGATAAGGAAGCTACGTGAATATGTTTGGTAACTCGGTTATGGTTCGAGTAGCCTCTCTATTCAAATCGGACCAAACCTGACGACGAACTTAAAACCTGTTCTTCTGCTGCACAGTCGTGCTATTTGTCCAGCCATTCACCAGACCACACTCGAACCAACCAGTAAACACCAACACCATGGACAAGTTTGACAGCATCGATGCCGGTGTGCTCGGGCACTATTGGCGGCGGATGCAGTCCCACGAGCAGGCAGGATCTGTCTTGACGGCCGTGGCTGTTGTTGCACTCACCTATGTTCTGTACACTGTACGTCAAGGAACCCAAAAGAGAGAAAAAAAACCGATTCTCCCATCTCTAGTCAATGCTTGGCTTGACCCGACCTAGGTTATGTATGCTACGGATATTCCCTATATCAAAGGCCTTCCGGAGGTGCCTGGTGCAGTGCCCGTTTTTGGTCACCTGTTGAAGCTTGGTGACGACCACGCCACCGTCTGCGAGAAATGGTGGCGTCAGTACGGCCATTCGGCTTTCCAGATCAAGCTGGGCAACACTCGTGCCGTTGTGGTCAACTCGTTTGACGACTGCAAGCGCATGCTTCTTGGACAGCAGAACGCCGTTATTGACCGGCCCAAGCTCTACACATTCCACGGCCTCATCAGCAGCACTCAGGGCTTTACCATTGGCTCCTCGCCGTGGGATGAGTCGTGCAAGCGCAAGCGCAAGGCGGCAGGCACCGCGCTGAGCCGCCCCGCCTTGCGCAACTACTACCCTATGCTCGACCTCGAGAGCTACTGCATTTTGCGTGATGTCTTCCGGGACAGCAAGAATGGCGAGATTGAGATCGACGTGCGGCCCTACATTCAACGTTACGCCCTCAACACAACTTTGACACTGTGCTATGGCATCCGCATGGATGCAGTCTACGATACTCTTCTTCGCGAGATCCTGACTGTCGGCTCAGCCATCTCCCTGCTGCGCAGTGCGTCCGAGAACTACCAGGACTATGTCCCTTTCCTGCGGTACTTTCCAAACAATGAGAAGAATGCGCGATCCAAGGACCTCCGTGAACGGCGCGACAAGTACCTCAACCACCTCTTGGACAAGGTCCGGGAGATGATCAAGCGCGGTACGGACAAGCCCTGCATCTCGGCAGCCATTCTCAAAGACGAGGAGACAAAGCTGAACGGCGTCGAGGTCTCGTCCATCTGCCTGTCTCTCGTGTCTGGCGGCTTCGAGACCATTCCCGGCACGCTGACCTCGTGCATTGGCTCCCTTGCGACGCCCGAAGGCCAGGCCTGGCAAGACCGCGCCTATGCCGATATCAAGCGCTATTACCGGATGTGCGTGATGCCTGGAACAGCTCTCATATCGAGAGAAGATCCCCTACATCAACGCCATCATCAAGGAGGCTGGGCGCTACTACACCGTCAAGTGCCATGAGCCTTCCGCGCAAGACGGTCACTGAGGTGCACTGGAACGGCGCCATCATTCCGCCCAAGACTATGATCCTCATTAACGCCCAAGCCGGAAACCACGACGTTGACCACTTTGGCCCTGATGGTAGCAAGTTCAACCCCGAGCGGTGGCTCTCGAGCCTTGATCCCCCAACTGAGGCCACGGTGGACGGCGGTCTACCGCACTTGTCGTTTGGCACAGGCTCGCGGTCTTGCTCTGGTCAGTTTATTGCCAGTCGCCTTCTATACGCGGCCCTTGTCCGCCTGTTATCGTCGTACAAAATCGTGGCAAGTGATGATGCACCGCCAAACACAGACTACGTCGACTATAACGAGATCAAAACCGCTCTTGTCGCCATTCCGCGCTAATTTCAAGGTGAAGCTCGTGCCTCGAGACTCCCCTGCACTCGAGCAGTGCCTTGCCGATGCAGAAGATCGGACGAAAGCATACTACAAGGAGGAGTAGGAAAGATGTTGCAGCACAGAATAGAGAGACAATAGAATGACATAATCAAGTTTGGTCGGTCATTTCTTCTTGCCAAGAAAAAAACATGAAATGTACAACATGTATAGAAATTTGCGCTGTACGAGTGTTGACTTTCAATTGTGGCCGCGTGAGAGGACAAGTGAGATAGACACTTTACATTTAGACGTGCACATACAGCTAAAATTTGTAAATTGAGGGAGCCCGATTGTATCATACCCCGTTTCCGTCCTTCACATTACAGCCGCCGTTTGTGTCTTGTTATCTAGGTACACGGACTCAAATATCCCTGGCCAGACCATGTGCCGCGTACTGCGTCAGAGGCAACGGCTTCCAGAGCGTTGACCGCCCAAAGTTCCACATGGCGTCCTGCCAGTTGTTCCAGAAGTGGAAACCCCAAGGGATGAAGCGTGAGATATACGGAATGTTCAGCTCGTCCATCGTCTGTTGCCAGTAACGAGACGTCTGGAACAACTTGTCATACTGGCCATAGGATACGTAGATGCCGCGTGTGGTGAGGTTCGGGTTGGCAGCCGTGTCACTGGCTGTGATAAAGAAAGGGGCGCCGAGCTCGGCAGTACTGCCGTTAGAGGCACCCGACATAAATCCGTAGTAGCTAAAGTAGCTGGTGTAGTTACGTACAGTGAGTAGGTCCAAGTTCCGCCTTCGGAGAGGCCGGCAAAGGCGCGCCGGCTCGAGCTGTTGCTGACGCGGTAGGTTGCCTGGACATGGGGGAACAGGTACTCGTAGTAGAGTTCGGCAATGGTAGGGGCAGGGATGTGGCTCGTACCGTTGACTAGGCCGTACCAGGTGGGCATGACGACCACGGTGGGCGCCATCCAATTGTCGCCTATGAGGCGGTCGAGGATATGAGAAACGTAGGCCTGGTTTTGCCAGTCGCCTGCAGCACCGCCACCGCCATGCGACAAGTGCAGCAGCGGGTACTCGGTCGACGAGTTGGCATCATAGCCGTTAGGCAGATAGACTACATAGTCGTGTATTCCCGGAGACGGGCTTGTGGCGCCGGGGGAGGCATAGGCCTCGATCTTGAGGGTCCCATGTTTGGAGACGTCGTAATACGGCAGGGCATAGTCCTGGTTGAGCGAGAGGTCGTCGCTGTACTGGTACTTGCTGTCGTAAGGTACTTGGAACGATGACACCAGCTCCGAACCAGCCACCGTCTCAAAGGGTGGGTTGGTCGGGTCAGTGATTTGCTGGCCCGTGGTAGTGTTGCACAGACTCGCGTTGGCACAGTTGAGGAGGAACGAGTACTGGAATGTGCCGCCCGGGAACGGCCGCGTAAACGTAAAGTTGCCGGGCCCCGTCTTGTTCATGGTGTAGTACGTGCCCGGGCTCGGGTTGGATGGGAAGTCACCAGGCCTGTAGTCGTCGAGGTCAATATATGCCGAATTGAAGTACGATGTCTGCCACTGGTTGGTCAGATGCGGCAAAGCCGAAATGATGACACTATCCACGCTGGCATTTTGGTAGCTGATGGTGACCTCGTAGCCAGTTGGGCCCTGATGCGTCTTGGTGACTGTCACTGCGGCCGACGAAAGGCCCGCGAAGAGTGCAAGGAGAAAGCGGATAGGAGCCATGGTTGTTGTGGGGTAGAAAGTTATGACGATGCTGTTCGATTCGTGTCCTTCGTTGCAGAAGGAGGTACCCTCGATGGATCTTTGTAGACGATCTCGTTACATGTCCCCCCTTCTCTCCTGCCCCCTCAGTTTCTTCTTGCTTCGTTGTCTCTCTGGCATCATTTACGCGAATATCACCAAGTTGCATAGCTTCTAGTGAAATAGAGAAGGGCCGAATCTACGCAGCAAAGACTGCCGACATCACCTGAACATGGCCTGAAAAAGGACAAACGACTTCAAAAATGTGCAATGATGCGTCTGAGTATGCATCGAGAGTGTTCCGGATGTTTGCTGGAGTGTTGCACTGGCTTGGTGATCGGCGCGCGGGATAATGTTTTCCTTCAACTTAACTGCCCACTATCTTCGGTCCTTGCTTCTCTTTGGATTCTCCACAAAGTACTGCAGCGAAGACTCCAGTGCACACAGCCTGTGTTTTCGCCAATGGGCTGTTAATGCCCTGCAGACGCCGACTATCGGCAGCCTGTCGCCATTCCTCTGTCAAATAACCACGCGTACAACACAGTCGGCCCGAGCCTATGCAGCTAATGATTAAATCGTAGGAGTTCACGATGCCGTTATACCGTCTTTGGGGCCATTGCTCTTGTCTTCTGCAAGAAACAACATGTGGATCTAGCCTGGTTGGTTGCTCGATTGTCCCGCTCTTTATGTCTGCACGTGTACTCTTTCAAGCGAGTGTGTTTTCCTCCTCGTTTCCGGTTAGCACTCTCCTCTCATCGGGCACGAGACAAATGATTTTTCACTTGATTTTATTCTGTGTCTTTACATCTTAATTACGCAATCATCGAGAAACAAATAGAAGACATTTGAGAAGCATGTCTCTACCGCCGCCACTCCCTGTGTCCATATCACCCTCTCCCACACTTCCCTACTTCCTATCTCTCTTCCTGTCTCCCTCCCCCTCTCTTTCTCGCTACCAGTGATGGTGCTTCTGAGGCAGCGTCGAGTCCGTCTTGTTTGTCGAGTGGGCCAGGCCCAGGCAACTAGCAATCTTGTAGAACACGTCAATGTTGCTGTACGTGCCACTGAACGTTTCCTGGCACGGGCCCAGGCGTACTATGAATGTTAGCAGAGAGACAAGGACATTCTGTGGGAGAAATGGGAACCTACCACCGGCACATCCGTCAGCGAGTGCACGCCCTGCGACTCGTCCGTGGGCAGCGTGCCGTTGACGACAAAGCCGTCAGGGTTGTCATAGCTAGACACGTAGTTGGACGAGCCTGATGCCGGCACGCGGTTTCCCGTTCGTGTTGAGCTTGTAGTTCTCGCGGTGGTCAGGGTTTCCGCCCATGCCGGCCGCGATGACGTAGCGCGGGTCCCAGTTGACAGGGAAGTTGGACCCCGTGTTGTAGCTGATGCCGGGCTGCTCGACCATGTACTGCGAGAGACCCGAGTTCTGGTAGACACCGACAGCGTTGCGCTTCTCGCGCTCGTCCTCCTGCGCCGCCATGTATTTTGTGTCGGCGCTGCCAAACACATCAAAACCGTGGCCGTGGTCGGCCGTCACGACGATCAGCGTGTTGTCGAGCTCACCCAGCGCGCGCAGGCTTCTCGCGCGTCGCCCGGACAGTGTCATCGAGCTCGAGCAGGTCGCCAAGGGCACGCTCGTAGTCGAGGACGTGCATCTGCTTGTCGATAGACGCCGCCTCGGACATGAGGAAGAAGCCCTTGTCGCCACCACGCGCGTGCAGCACGTCAATGGCCTTGAGCGTCATCTCTTTTGAGGCCTGGGAGGTCCGTGGCCGCCGCCGACGCACCCGATGGGTCGTTGGTGTAGTTCTTGAGGTTGGCCGTGAAGACGTTGCGATCAATCCACACAGGCAGGTTCGACTTGCAAAAAGATGCCCAGCGCCTTGACGTGTTGGACGCTGCGCCAGCGACGTCTTATTGAGGCTGACTGTGTAGTTTCTTGTCGGCAAATTTCTTGTAGTAGTCCTCGCCGTTGTACGAGCCGGAGCCAGCCAGGAACTGCTCGGCACCGCCGCCAAAATACGCATCGGGACCGTCCATGGGTGTCCACGAGTAGTTGGTAAAGCCGTTGAGCGCCTGCTCGATCAACGGGCCGTAGGCGTAGCGTGAGCGCGTGTGTGCCGTCAGTGCGATGGGCGTAGCATCGGCGATAAAAGCCGTGGACACGGCGCCCCAGGCCGAGCCCTGGTTGTGGTTAGCTATTTTCCAGGAAAAATCTAGGATGGCACTGGGGGAATATAAACTCACCCAGATGCGCTTCAGGAGCTCGACAATGGTCTCCACCTTGGGATCATCGTAGAGATCCGGAGACGAATCAGCGTAGACACTGTTGGTTAGCTGGCAAACTGTGATTGGAGACAGGGGAAAATAGAACCCACCCCATGGCGTTGACTGTGCTCTTGTGGCCAGAGTACAGAGCCGGACGCCGAGTTGGCGCTGTCCGTGATGAAGCTGTCGATCGAGTGCGTCATCTGGTGGCCGACAATGGGGAAGTGATCAAGCTTCAGCAGGCTCTGGTAGCGGCCGTTGACAGCCTTGTGGCCCAAGAGGCGTGCCGCAGTAATCATGTTGGTGGTCATGCCGTCGCCAATAAAACACAATGACGTTCTTGGCCTTCTTGACATCCGCCACTGGCCGTACCACCCATGTCGCCGTCGTCGTCTTATTTTCCGTAGTACGTCAGCGTCACGTTGTACTTTCCCGGCTCGTAGAGTGCCACACGCCGGTAGATCTTGGATGCCACATTGACGAGCGACGCGTTCTTGGCGTCTTTGGCAAACAGGTCCTCGTACCACGAGAACTTCCACGTCTCGAGCGCCGGCTCCGACACGTTGAAGAATGAGGCAATGCTCTGGGGCGTGCACTTGCCGTTGCCCGTATCCTTGACAATTGTAGCCGAGAAGGCCGTGTCGGGAATGCCGTTGTTGTACGCCTCGCTGCCATTGACGGGCGCATGGATCTCGAAGCGGATGTCAAACTGCTGGCCGGGCAAAAAAGTCCTGCTGATCCGGCGGCAACACACAGCCCAGCGTCGGACAGGTGCCGAGGCGTTGGTACGTCTGGGCCGAAACGGCCGAGAGCACAGCGAGGAGAACAACACCTTTGGAGAGCATGGCGTGAGGTGAAAAGCTGTAATAGATTCCAGGTGCGAGGGCATTGATGAAAGAGGTCAAACTGATGGGGAGAAGACAAAGACAGGAATGAACAGGAAGAGACAGTTACATTGGGAGCTACAAGACTCGACGACAATATATATACATCGATGTTGCTACACGCCGATCTGCAGATCCAGCTTAAGCAGCCGAGCTACATATAGTCGTTCTGTCGTCCCATGTACATCGACCACATGGGTTATTGCAAGGTTCAATATCACTCGTTTCCGCACTGATTAAGTGGACCCGAAACGGAGATTCTGCACGCTTGGAAGAGGCGCAACAACTGGGAGATCCGAGACGTTGGGGAAAGGATCAAAGTGCAATATGGTGGACTGGGGAATCATTGGTGATCGTTGCCAGCACGTGTTCGTTATAATGCCGATGACGAGCCCATCCGCGGCCCCGTGAATCTGTTGGAAGTACACCACACGGCTGCATTTCTCTTGCCTCGCTGGGATTCGGTGTGCGTTTGTTGTGCATGTGGACCTTTAGGGGCTTGGCGATGTCGAATTGCAGCTCTTGGGTGCGCTCTTCATGCAAGTATTGCTGTTGCTGTTTGACCTGATTTTCCAGCGACAGCTTGATCGAGTCTCTTGGCATCGCAATCACAGATAACGCGCCAAGGGAAGAAAAAGTGCCAAGCTTACGTATCGTCTTGGCAGGCCGCAACGTGTTAGATGCAGTGACAGACACTGGTTAAAGAAGCATGGCCAAGGCCGCGGAAGGACTGCAGTGCAAAAATAAAAAAAAGAAAAAAAAACTCATTAGACAAGAGAGAAAATATTAGAATTATAAAGTGTATAAACCCGCGGCAGATAATAAAAGATGTAAGACTCGAGAGACGCACCTCCCCCACTAAATGCTGTGCCTTCCACACCTTTATAGCTTGCCGCAACACGTCGGCCATGCGCCGTCGACGAGATTACGGGGTCACTTAAGTAGGCGTGGACAGTCCCGGATACGTATATTTAATTTCATTAATGTTTAGGGCGCCGACGTAAATGTTTTTTTAATTTTAAACGTATTTATATTATATTCGGTTGAGTTTATTAACGGTTATAAACGTCAGTACGAAGTATAAAAACTGGAAATAATACTAACCACTATAATAAATCGGGTCAGAATTTTTTTTGGTGGGAGAAGCTCCGTATCCGATTTAATTTTGCTCCACTTTAACCCCTGTTAATTCTGAGCCGATTTATTTAATTCGGGTCAGAATTTGTGCAAGCTACAGACGTCGTACGAAGATGAAAAGAACGGGAAAATACTGCCACGATTGATGCGATACTTGTGTGTGAATTACAGCTTCGTACGATGTGTTGTCGGCGCGTGGTGGCCGGCGAAAGGGGGCGGCGGCGACGGCGAGCTAGTCCCGATATGGTGGCCGCTGGGCGTCGTACGGAAAAGGTGGTTAAGGAAGATTTTTTCGTTGTAAGGTAGGGTAGTGTTATTTATTTATTTTTTTTATTTATAAAGAAGACGTGTATTATTTACGTCGTATAAAAAGGACGGTGGTGACGGTGGCGACGGGAATGATAAAACTTTTTTTTTATTTTATATCCGTTATAAGAAAACGGTAGCCTTGTACGAAGTATTATAAAAAGAATTATTAATATAATAACGGATATAAAGTAAGAAGTATATATATTACTTTATTTAAATAGTTTAATATATACGATAAATATTTAGTTTTACGGTTAAGTGCGATATTATATATTTTTACGGCGGTTTAGATTAAAAACGTGAGTTTAATTCGGATAATAAATTATTTTTTTTTGTAAAAAAAAACGCGTGTATTTAAAGTGATATTTTTATTTTTGTACGAAAGCGTAAACGTTTAAAAAAAAAAAGGAATCACTTTTCTTCGTAAAAAAACGGAAATTAAAATAAAAATAAAAAAAAAAGATTACTTTTCTCTTTTTTATATAAAAGTAAAAACTTATTTAAAATATTAAAAAAAGGAAGAAAAAAAATAACTTTACGGTATATTTATTATTTTATCTCGTTTATTAAACACGTACGATAAATATTTAACTTAACGGTTAAGTGCGATATTATACATTTTTACGGCGGTTTAAATTAAAAACGCGAGTTTAATTCGGATAATAGATTATTTTTTTTTCGTAAAAAAAAAACGCGCGTATACACGAGGGCGTAAGTTATTTTACGAGAAAAAAGAATCTTTTTTTTATATAAGGCAGAACTTAATTAAAATAACGAGAAAAAAAAAATATCCTTCTTTTTCGTACGAACGAGTTTATAAAAAAGAAAGAAAAAAACTACGAGTATAAATACGTACGATAAAGGACGATAAAGATAAACTAGTACTTTTCGAATAAACTTTTAAACTTATTAAAGAAATTAACTTTATTTACCGATTTACTTTTATATCTTTTTTTATTATAAAAGTAAAATATATTAAAGTAAATAAACTATATAAAAAAAAGAATCTCTCCTTCGTACGAAAGAAACCGTTTATTTAAATATTCGTTAATTTCGTTTTAAAAATATACGATAAATATTACAATATTATTTATTTTTATAATAACCTTTATTAAAAACGCGAATTTAATTCGAATAACTTTTTTTTTTCTCGTAAAGAATAAACACGCGCGTTATTTTTTTATACGAGAATATAACGATAAAAGAAATTAATCTTATTAAAGTTAACCCGACCTTTTATCCTTTTTATACGGAAAACACGACCGCGGTTATCGCGCGTTTATAATTTATATAGTTTTTACCACAATTTTTCTATTAAAAACGCGATCGCGGTTATTACGCGTTAAACGGTTATATAATTTACGTTTAAAAAATAATAACGCGTTATATAAATAAACGGATTTAAAGTATATAAAAGTTATTTTTTTTTTACTTTTTTTTTATACTCTTTTTCTCTCTTCTTTTTTTAACATTAATATTATTAATAACGACGATAATAATAATAATATCGTATAATACTTTTTTTTTTTTTTTTACATTACTCGTGTACGAGTTACTTTTTTTTTTTTTTTTTTTTTTATTATATTATATATAACTTTACTTTTGTCGTCCCGCGTCCGCTTTTTTTCGATACGATACCGCCCCGCGGCCTTTTTTTTAATATACGGCGTATTATATATAACGACGACGATGATATAAAAAAGGCCGGCGGCTTTGTTACCGCCGTGTATAAAGAATAAGATAAGGTTAAAGTTTACGTGGTTATTGTGTAATTATTTTTTTTTTTTTTTTTTTTTTTTTTTTTTTATAGTTTTTTAATTGATTTTTATATTAATTAAAATGGTTTTTACGGTAACCGTACGACGGCCCCCGCCTCTTTTTTTTTATAAACCCCGCCGCCGCGCGTTTTATTTTACCCGAGCTCGAGATTATTTATATAAAATATATTATATAATTTTTTATTTACGTTACTTTTAATAATAAATTTTAATTTTAAACGGCGGTGACGTTTTAGTTATATAAAGGGTTATATAATTTTATTAAATTTTTAATTATCGGTTTTTATACGTTAACGTTTTATTAATCGTTTACGCCGATATATTATTTTAAAACGCGGTATACCGGTAATATATAAATAAAACCGTGTACGACAGTTATTTACGGTTTTTTTTATATATGTATAAATTAATAATTTATTCGACGGCGTATATTTTAATTATAAATAGTTTAATATAAACGTTATTTACTCGTTTATTTATAACGAGTTTATATTAATACGCGGTTAAGCCGGTTCGGCCTCGAACTCGTTAGTTTTTAATAAAGATTAACCTCCGTACGATAACCCTCGCCCGTAACTTAATAATATCGTACAACGCCTCTCGAACGGTTAACGTCCCCCGTCCCCCCTTTTATACTTTTACCCTTTACACGTATACTATAAGTCGTAATTAATATCCTTATTATACCGCGGCCACGTACGATAAATATAAATAAATATCGTTAATATACGCCCCCGTCCGTTAACATACGCCGTTTACACGCGGTACGCGTTTTCGTACGATAAGCCGCCGTTTAACGGCGAGTTAACGTTTTACATTACCGCCCCGGTGCCCGCCGGGTTAAAAAGGCCGTTTTTTAATCGAGGGTAGAAAGGTATAAGTTAAAGACGAGTTTTAATACGTGTTAAAAGGGTATTAGTATATAATAATATAAAGTGTATAAAGAAAAAAATAAAAAAAGAAAAGTTATATTAAAGTTTATATATAAAAGAAAAAAAATTATATAAGAGATTTTTTATTTTTTTTATATATAAAAAAGAAAAAATTATACGAGAGATTTTTTTTTTATTTTTTTTTTATTTTTTTTATAAAAAAAATTATAAATTATTTTAATTATATTTATAAATAAATTATATAAAAAAAGATTTTTCTCGTTAATATATTTTTTTTTATTTTTTATATATAAATAAAATTAATAAATAATAATTCTTATTTTATTTATAAATACATTACGAATAACGTTAATAAAAAATAATTCTCGTTTTATTTATAAACACGCCGTACGATCGTAAAGTAAATATAATATATAAAATTTTTAAAGAATAAAAAATACGGTATCGTTTTTATTTTACTACACGACATTCATCCTCTTCATAAACCAAAACACCCACGATCCTCTCTCGTACGACACGATAACGGACGACGACAACTAAAATAACGAGCGGGCGTTTATCCCGTACGACCCCAACCAAAACCAAAACAACGGCGATAACGTCGCCGTGGTCCCGTACACCGGTTAATATTATTTACCGCCGCCTTTTATCGTCGATATAATCGTCTTAAACCACGATTAACTTTAAATTCTCCGCGTCGGTGGCCGTTAACTCGTAATATAATACTTATAACGCCGTATAAAACAACTTATTTAACCGGACCTAGTTAAGATATTATTATCGTATCGAATAAGATCACGCCGGATTAAATCCGTATATACCGGCCGAGTTATATTAACGTATTATTGACGGCGAGCCGTGGCCGGGTGTAAGGTATCCGCTTTTACAACGAGTATATCCGAAAAAACGAAATAAATAGTATACGGTTTACTCTCGTTTTTTTATTATTTATATTTATATTACCGATATATTTATTAGTTATTATATCGAATTATAAGTTTTAAAATCGATATATTAACTATAATATACGAAACTAGTTAAACGACGGTTACGACGGTAACGACGGCCGCCGTCCGGGTAATCGCGGGAATCTTAAATCGTTTACGAATCCGATTTTATTAATATATGCGCCGCCCGGCGGCTCGGCGGCAGATGCCATCGTGTTGGACTGAGTCCTCGTACGAGAGAGAAGGGAGAGAAAGAAAGGGGGAAAGCTGGTCTTTGTCCTGTACGAGTGAGGAGAAAGAAATAGTTGGGTTTCGTTTGACAGAAAAGCTGGTCTTTGTCTTGTACGAGTGAAGAGAAAGAGGAAAAAAAAAGAAAAAGGTGGGTTTCGTTTAATAAAAAAGTAAAAGAAATAATATACGAGGTAAAAAATAAATAAAAAAAAGAAAAAAACGTAAACGAAGGTTTATATAAAGCTTATATAAAATAAAATAAATTAAAAATAAAATATATATAAGATTCCGTATAAAGTTAAAAAATAAATTAAACAAGTAATAAAACGTTAATAATTATAGTAAAATAAATCCGATATAAATAACTAATATAGATTAAGTTAGAAATAAATTAATATAAGTGGTAAAGGTTTTATATAAAATAAATCCGATATAAAATTAATATAAACTAAGGTTCGTATAAGATTAAAAATAAATTAAATAAATAATAAAATGTAAATAAAGTTTTATATAAAATAAATCCGATATAAAATTAACGTTAATTAACTAAGTCCGTATAAGAGTTAAAAAGAAATTAAATAAATAAGTAAAACGTAAATAACGTTTCGTTTAAAATTACGAAAAAAAGTAAGAATAAATTAAAGATAAATTAAGTTTAATACGAAGAAAAAAAACCGTGTTTTTTTTCTTTTTTTTTATTTTTTAAAAATAACCCGCCTTATTATACGATAACCTTTTCTTTTTTCTATTATATAATAAATACTTTTTCTTTTTATATACGGTTTTTAAATAATTATTATATTACTTATTAAAAACCGTTATTAAAATATAATTATAAAATTATATCGCCGCTTACAATACAAAACAAGTTTACTTTACCGACCTATACTAACGAGCGTAATAATAACCACTTAACTTTACTTTTCGATTAAAAAAGCCGCCCGGCCCTTCGTCGTAATATATTTTATTAACCGCCCGCCCGTTTTTTTTTTCGCCGTTATACGACGACGGTTTCTTTTACTTTTTATACGTTTTTTTCGTCGTTCGGTAATAATATTTAAAAAATTTTATAAAATAAATAAATAATAAATCCGTGGTCGCGCGGGCGGCCTATAAAACACGTTAATAATAACCGTGACGTATTATAAAAGAATAATATATAATATTAACGTTTTTAATCCTCCGGCCGGTAAACTCGTACTTTTTTATTTCGGCGGCCGACGTATCTACGATTTTAACGTAAACACGCGTTTATATAACCGCCGTAAAAATAATTTTTCACCGTCGTCGGGGCGGAAAAATAATAAAATAATATATTAAAAAAAACGTACGTTACGGTTAATCCCGTCGGCCGAGTATAACTATTAAAAATAACTTAACCGTTAATTTATTTATAATAAAGTAAACGCGATTCTTTAAAAAAATAAAAATATAACCCGTTTATATAAATTAAAACTCTTTATAACGTTTACGTTAAAGTTATAAGTATTATAAAAAATAATAAACGACTTTATACGAATAATTAAAACTGTTAATATAATTACACCGATAATATTAATGCTTTTATTATAAGCTCGCGCGGAAAATAAACGGACGAGTAAAAACCGGCCGCGTTTTTTCTTTTCGTATAATAAAACGTTACGCTCGATAAATACGTTATAATATAAAAACAAATATTTAATATCTTTTATACGGAAAAAAGGTATAAAATCCGGCCGATATAACGGCGAATCGTGGTTTATTTCGTAAATAAAATTTATATAATAATATAAAAAAAACTTTTTTCGATACGTTACCTGAAACGGCTTTTTAAATAATATCACGTTATATAAATTAACGTATTAATATATTATTATTATTAAATATATTATATAGAACGATAACCCGTTTCAACGTACCCTTTCTCGTAATTATAACCGTTTTAATTATACAAAAAAATAAAAGTTTTTTTATTAACGTTATAATATTATTAAAAACGTTTATACGCGTATATAATATAACCGTTTAACGGTCGTTTTATAATTTACGAATACCAGCGCTAGTTTATATAAAGACGATAACGCGCGGTTAAGCGTTAAAGTTAATAGTTATTCGACGTTTATATAAATATTAATAATAATATACGTTATATAATTTATTTATAAATTAAGTATTTTTTTTTTAACTTTTAGGCGTTTCGTTATTCTATAAATTATAAAAGCGTAATAGTGTAAATAATAAATTAAAAAATTTTTATATAACGTATAAATAAGTTATATATTTATATTTTAGTAATCGGTAACATTATACTAACATATAATAAATCGGGTCAGAATTTTTTTTGTGGGAGAAGCTCCGTATCCGATTTAATTTTGCTCCACTTTAACCCCTGTCAATTCTGAGCCGATTTATTTAATTCGGGTCAGAATTTGTGCAAGCTACAGACGTCGTACGAAGATGAAAAGAACGGGAAAATACTGCCACGATTGATGCGATACTTGTGTGTGAATTACAGCTTCGTACGATGTGTTGTCGGCGCGTGGTGGCCGGCGAAAGGGGGCGGCGGCGACGGCGAGCTAGTCCCGATATGGTGGCCGCTGGGCGTCGTACGGAAAAGGTGGTTGAGGAAGATTTCTTCGTTGTAAGGTAGGGTAGTGTTATTCACTTGTGTTTTTTTTATTTATAAAGAAGACGTGTATTATTTACGTCGTATAAAAAAGACGGTGGTGACGGTGGCGACGGGAGCGATAAAACTTTTTTTTTATTTTATATCCGTTATAAGAAAACGGTAGCCTTGTACGAAATATTATAAAAGAATTATTAATATAATAACGGATATAAAGTAAGAGTATATATATTACTTTATTTAAATAGTTTAATATATACGATAAATATTTAGTTTTACGGTTAAGTGCGATATATATATATTTTACGGCGGTTTAGATTAAAAACGTGAGTTTAATTCGGATAATAAATTATTTTTTTTTGTAAAAAAAAACGCGTGTATTTAAAGTGATATTTTTATTTTGTACGAAAGCGTAAACGTTTAAAAAAAAAAAAGGAATCACTTTTCTTCGTAAAAAAACGGAAATTAAAATAAGAATAAAAAGAAAAAAGATTACCTCTCTTTTTTATATAAAAGTAAAAACTTATTTAAAATATTAAAAAAAGGAAGAAAAAAAATAACTTTACGGTATATTTATTATTTTATCTCGTTTATTAAACACGTACGATAAATATTTAACTTAACGGTTAAGTACGATATTATACATTTTTACGACGGTTTAAATTAAAAACGCGAGTTTAATTCGGATAATAGATTATTTTTTTTTCGTAAAAAAAAAACGCGCGTATACAC
>JADMNF010000254.1:0-34580 GCA_016097085.2 Sporothrix curviconia
GGTTATCTTATCGAAACGGCGTAGGTTTCCCTTCGTGAGGCGTTGCGGCTTCGGCGCTTGGGGAACCCGTGTTTGCCTTCTGTGATTGAGCTCGATGGCGGCGTCGACGATTTCAGGCGTCTCGAGACAGGGTCGCTGTGACACCGGATCTTCCCCAACGTTGGGCGCTGAAACGCCTCTTTATCCGTCGTTGCATATAGGTTCAGCCATAGCGAAAAGAGAGGAGCGTGAAGTTGACAGGGCGTAACTGCCCGACTTGGAAGGTCGCGTCGAGACTTTGTGCTATTAGTGTTAAATCCTCCCGCAGAGGGGCCCACATCGGCCAACGGCACAGCCCGACGGTATGCGCAGGAACAAGGGTCGTTCATGGTCCAAGCGTATTGCTCTGTATCAAAACAGGGCGTTGGACTTTATCGCTGGACGCGGTCTGTATAAATAGCATGCTCGGCTCTGTTTTGCTGCAAGTCGCTGTGAGAGTGTATGCATATGGCCCGTCAACTTATTTCCCCGAGATGCTGCCAGCTAACTGGTGTGGAAAAATCCGATATGCACCTATCCACCCTTCCCCAGCAAATTACCTGTTGGTGCTCCCTGCTGGAAGCAGTCGCACGTTCGCCAACTCCTTTGGGGGTCGTGAGAGCCTGTCTGGTTGCTTTGGCCGCGACAGGCGACGACCCGCGCTCAATAGACTCTAGGTGCAGTAATTTCGGAAGTACAACGGATGAGTGACTTCACAACACATTAGCTCGAACATTAATAACATATCTAGTACTCTATATATACTGAGTACTGGCGGCCGTAAATTCACAGAGGCCAGTTTCGTGTCCCTCAAAGACACTTTGTTTACGAGGAGCTCAGCAACTCGGCTGATTTGGAGCTTTTCATGGCGAATTGGCCTACTTGTAACGGTGGTTCATTACCCTCGCTGACCTCCCAACCCAAATTTGGGCACTTTTTCGGCCGTTATGTACTCTTCGGGAAGCGATCGATTGGTGCTGTGCTATGGTGAAAAATGTAACTGTGAAGACCCTCGAACCACATCTCCGCATACTCTTAGAGAGAACCTGCGTCCACGTCATCGTATGAGTGTCAGGCCGTCGGCGTGGTCAAGACTTGTGTCAGAATGTGCAGCTGTCTTTCCATTTAAAAAAATAGCTGAAATACAGCGCGTCCACTCCCGACAAAGTGAACCGGCTTGCCGATAAGTCCAGGCGGAATTCACCAAAGGCGGCAGCCGGGCAGTTTTCGTCAAGAATCGAATAGAAGGCCACAATCATAAAGCGACCCCCCAGGTATATTTGCGGCTTGTATGATGGCGTGGCGCGAAACAACGCCATCGAGGCAAACCAAAGTTACATGCCTGTTGGCCGAGAAGAAGCCGGGTCCTGGAGAAGCCTGGCGGGCCAAGACCGCGGGATGCCATGCAGGATGAGCATCCTCAAAGATGAGTCGCCGGATCCCGCGCGGCGAGCTGTTGTAGTTGTATACCGTTGTTTGGCTTGTCGGGCGGTAAGCTGCAAGATGTTGCCGGAAGCGTAGATGCTGGTAATGGCAGAGCGCGTCGGCAGATCTGGTCCGATCACCATGTCACGGCCCACGATTTGTCCGAAGAAGAAGGCCCATGTGGCTGTCTCGGTCGCTTCGGCGGCCAAAGACCTCGGCAAGACGCTCGCCTTTCGCCAGCGGGAAGTAGACAAACAGGCAGAAGCCGAGGAACTCGGGGACGTCGTACGGAGGTAAAACGACAGGTCCTTCTGCGTTGCCGTGATGTGTGTGCAGAACCATTAGCTTTCCAAAGTAAAATGCAGAATAGCCATTACACCGGAAGCATTGCAAACAATCGATGCCATGTGCCAGTCGCCCCATTCCTTGTCCTTTGCAGTCGACGGGCGTGTAGTTCACGGTCTACAAGGCCGCAATCCTAGACGGCGTCATCGGGGCTCGCCAGACCGAAGACCTGGGTGGGGGCTTTGTGCGTCGCCGGTTTGCAGGACTCGCCGCCGCTACGACTTGGCGATCTTCAAGCCCTATTGTGGCCGCCCGCTGGCCTCAGTTTAGTATATGTACACAACGTACACAATGTACACGTAGAGTTGTCCGGGGCCAGACACTAGACTGGGAATGTCACTCACATCCGACATCGCGCGTAGCATGTCTCCTTGCTGAATCGGTACCGTCCTCCACCACATGTTATCACGTTCCTCGGCCGTAGCCACGGACGTGGCGGACAGCGCAGAGAGTCGTGCTTGAGGCGTAGCAGCCACCAGCTGCCGGATGCCAGATAGTCCTCTAGGACGTAAAGACCTTGTAATCCGACGCCTTGACTTCCATCCACAAGACACGTAGATAACAGGAGCTCTCTCACATCCAGCCGCATCGGCGGCGGTGTATTCGTCAAGCGCTCGATACAGCGCACACCCTCGATGTGCACGTAGTGCGCCCAGATGCCCCGTGCCATGTCCAGCTCCACGTCGCTGCTGTTCCTGCGCTCCCACAGCTCGCAAATGCTGTACACAGCACACATACGAAAGAAGCTCATCGTTCACCACCATGTGCCATATTTCGAGCGGAAGATGGGCGGAGGGAAACAGATTGCGCAGCTTGTAGCAGAGGAAGTGTCGTATCCGGTCCCGCCGGCGTCGGTCGTCGAGGTACGACGGCATGAAGGTGTATATTGTGGTACCGGAGAAATCGTCAACGCCCCATGCAGGCATCTCGGGCCCCCACAATCCAAGACAACGACTCGTGGTAGCCAGGCTGCTGGTCGACAGCCCTCGTCGGCATATCGCAGTCATAGCCGAAAACAGATCTGGATGCCGGCACTCTCGTCTGTTCTGGCAACAGTTCGTATGCACGTAAGGGTATGGCCTCGAGCGGTGGCCACCAGCATCTGTATAAAAACAAGAGAGAAAAAAGGAGGGAAATGATGTCAGAGAATGTCAAGAGGAGCTTGATGAAGCTGCTGGGAAAGGAAGAGAACGAACCGGTTACCACTACGTCGCCCACCTCGAACGAGAACCGACACAGTCCACATCGTGCCCGGACAAAGTAGCAGTCGAGTGAATCGTCATCGCTTTCGCTTCCTGGGTCATTGGACATAATCGCTTTCGTTGTTTCTGCGATGTCGATGAGAGGCATGCAGGAAAATGCTGATAACAAAGTGGCAGCCGCTAGTTGGCCGTCGCTGGCGCATAGCCAGCCATTCCACAGGCCCTGTAGCGGTGCTATCGCCCCATATGTTCATATTAGCTAATCACGCTTAGTATGGGCCTTGTTGCACGTCCGTTTGCTGCTAGAATCAGCAACCACTGTTAAAACACCACTAAACCGCCTGAGCTAACGTCTTGGTCTAGCGAACAACTCCACTGCCAAAGAGGACGCGAAAGCGAAACTGCAAAGCACAAACCTGGAGCACTACTTTCGTACGGAGTGTTCTTGCCATCGATCATCTCGACCGATCGTCTTCTCTGTTCGCTGTCCGCCCATCCTTCATCTGTCAAAGGGGCGCCTTCGACCAGAGCAAAGGTAGATGAGATGGGGCTGTACTGCTAGCCTACGCAAACGATACAACCCGGAAAGCGCAGCCCAGCCCGTCTCCACGCACCTTCCTGCACCCGTGTGCATTCTGCATCCCGTATCGAACGGGGCAGTTACCCCCCTCCTTCCCTCTCGTTGTGGGCTCGAATTTCACCTGTCTCGTCTCGCTTCGACACACAACGACGCACGCCGTACTTTTCCCTCTCTCGATCCCGGCTCCCGCATGTGTCAGTAATCGACGTCCATCTCCTCGACGATCCTCTCGACGATCCTTTCCCTCCCTCCCACATCGCCATGTCGGCCGCAGTGCAGCGCAAGGTCTGGGTGCGCCGGCCGGGCGCCTCGCCACGCTCGTGGCTTTCAACGAGACCGATGTCGTCGACGACGTGCGCGAGATGCTGCTGCGCAAGTACGGCAACTCGCTCGGCCGCATGTATGACGCCCCCGACGTTACCTGCGTCTGACGCCCCGCGAGACACACCAGGGCGAGCGGACCCTGGCCCCGGACGAGCTGATGACCCGGACCCTCGACGTTGTACTACCCAGGAGGCCAGACCATCGAAGAGGCGCTGATGATTGACGTGCCCACCATGCGCCGCGGCACGCCCAACGCTTTCGCCGCGCGGCGGGCCGCCACATGCCTACCACCTGGCGTCAGTGCACCGTGACGGCAGCGCTCTCAGCGGTCTCTCTGGCCATCGCGGCGTGGCTGGCGACTACTCATCCCACTCCAACATGGCTCCCGACTACTTTGGCCCCGGCGTTGTCCCCGATTACTACAACCACGGCGCCCTGACGGCCGAGTCCGAATACAGCAACGCTACGCTCGGGCCCGAATCGATGGCGGCTGGCCGTGCTGCCGCAGCGCAACACCTCTACCCGCCCTCCCCAGGGCACCACCACAAGTCCCACGGCGCGAGCGGAGGCATTGTCCGGTCGCCAACGGGTGTCATCGGTGGAAGCTCGAGTACACAGTCTGTAGCAGGCGGCGGCGGCGGTGGCGGTGGCAGCGCTGGCAACAGCCCGCTCAACCATCCCCACTCCATCTCTATTATCGCTACCGGCCAGGCACCACCACTGCCCAATCTGCCGTCCCCGGGCGGGTCTTCTCGGCGATCGCATAAGGACCGGTCAGACCGGCCCAAGCTCGGTCGGCAAATATCGACGGCAGATGACGGGTCGGGCGTCAGCCAGATCAACGGGTCGGCGGGTGGTGCCGGGCAAAAGGGCCAGGGCACGAGCAATGTCAATATTTCCATCGCAGCCCCGAATGCCGGTAAAATGGGCAGCCGGAGCGGCAGCGCAATGGACGGCATCAGCCAAAAGTCCAAGGGCAGCGGGTCAAACGATGCGGGTGTCGATAAGGACGGCGCTGCCAGTGGCAGCAACAATGCCGGCTCAGCACGATCCTCTGTCTCGTCACCGGCACGGACAATGTCGCCTATGCGCGGCAGGCGGGCCAAGAAGGCCGCTGCAGCACGCGGCATGAATGGCAACGCCAATGGTGGCGCGGCCCTGAATGGCACAGGCAAGGGCGACGAACGCAGCGGCAGCGAGACTGTGACGCTGGGTCCGCTGACAGTGCCGCCCATCAACGTGCTGATTGTCGAGGACAATATTATCAACCTGAAGCTGCTCGAGGCCTTTGTCAAGCGCCTCAAGGTGCGCTGGCAGACGGCCATGAACGGCCGCGACGCCGTGACCAAGTGGCGCACGGGCGGCTTTCACTTGGTGCTCATGGACATCCAGCTGCCGCTCATGTCCGGCCTCGACGCCACGCGTGAGATTCGCCGTCTCGAGCGTGTCAACTCGATCGGTGTGTTTGCCTCGACGCCGAGCGATTCCATTGGTCTCGGCCGCGACCCGCAGTCAGACAAGCTCGCCAACATGTCACTCTTCAAGAGCCCCGTCATCATTGTGGCCCTGACGGCCAGCTCACTGCAAAGCGATCGTAACGATGCCCTGGCCGCCGGCTGCAACGACTTTTTGACCAAGGTATGTACCCAGCGGCCCTGAGATGTGTCTTTAAAAAAAGAAAAAAAAATACCGACCTGTGGACAATGCTAACTCGTTGACATTTCCAGCCTGTTAATTTCGTGTGGCTTGAGAAAAAGATTATGGAATGGGGTTGCATGCAGGCGTTGATCGACTTTGACGGGTGGCGGAAGTGGAAAGAGCAAAAGTCTTTACCGGCGCCCACGGCACAGCATCCCGACAGCGGCAGCGGTGACGTATCCGGAGACGCGCACTCGTCGACGAAAAAGTCCAAAAAGTCTTCGGGCCACACCAAGCGGCCTCTATGTCGACCGTGAGCCGGGATAAGACCGAGAGCTCCGAGACAACCAACACCGTATCCTCGACCGATGCATCATCCCCGGGCCCCGGCCACTCGCGCAACAGTAGCAGTGTCCAGGCGCGGTCGCCGCTCTCCCAGCCGTCTCGCAACGACATGGCCTCGGGAAGCGATCAAGCGACTCCGGGTGGGCCACATCGAAAGTAAATAGCATGATCTCCTATTTTTAATCCTTCAACATCCTTTCCATACCCTCTCTTACCTTTGCATTTTCACATCCTCCCCTCCCCCTTTCCCTTTCTCTTGGTTTCTGAGAAGAGCACGATGAGGAAACATGATACACGTATACCCGTTTGATTATTTTCCCTTTTCTCGTTTTCTTATCCTGGTCGGACGCTGTTTTATCTTTTATTATTGTTTGTTCGGCTACTGTCGACCATTTTGCATCCCATGTTGTACCGCATCGTTTGACGATTTGGGAGGTTGGCGTCTCATGTAGCAAAAACCACTGGCAGGGGAATACACGAAAATTTTGTACTGTATTTTTTTTTCATTGCGCCTTTCCCTTGTCATCGATGCTGGGAGTTGTGAAATACGCACGACACAAGAAATCGGCCTTGTATTGCTATTTCTTTTTCTCATTTCATTTTTATTTCGAATTTGGCACAGCCGGCATTCTCCTTTTATAAAAGCGGCATATTTTCAGAGCTCATCTTTGACTTGGTGATTGAATTCTCACTTCGTGACAGGCGGCAGACTTTGTTGACTAGGATGCATGTTGCCGTATACCGAGTCACTATCTTTGGGCGTTGCGGGGCGCTGGAGTGCGCGTATTTGGTGACATCATCCACGTTCTCCAGTAGCTGGTCGGGCTGTTCCCACGCTAGATTCCAGAACTACCCCTCCAGTTGTGCCTTTCAGTCCGGGTGCTGCTGTTTCCCGAGGCAGTTGCGTCCGGCACAGTAGATCCTGAGTGGCCAAAGCAGTCATCTTCTCGGCCGCTCCTGCTTCGTCTCCCAGTTTCCCCGCCCTCCTCCTTTTTTCTGCTTTGTCAACCGCATCGCAAACTTTGGTGCATCCAAACCCACGATCCCAAACTTGTTGTGGAACGTTTTACTCTGGTAGGTCGTCGCTTACTCTCTCTTTACAGTGATTCCCCACTTCTGCCAGCTACCCCGTAGATGGCTCCTTGACCCTCAGCATAACGCCTGGCATAACGACTCTCTGCTAACCGCGTCTCTGGTTCGTTTCCAGCTTTCTCAGCACCCTCCCAGCCCAATATGTCGACGCCAGCTGATCACGGCCACAGCGAGGTAGGCCCAGAGACATGGCTCCCGCTTCTTCCCTTGCCCAATCCGAGTCCTTTCTCAGGCGGCTAGCTGACCTCGTACCTTTTTGTCCCGGCAGGCCTGCTGCAATGTTCCCCCGATTGGTGAGTTCACGAGCAAGCCAAGATTGAAGACGAAGCGTTGCAATGCTATTCGCTGCTAACCCAGACCACCAGTTTGCCTCGGGCTACGAGCTGAAGGGTGCCTACAAGACCGTCGGCGGCATCAAGACCTGTATGTACAGTGTGCCTGCGGAACGGGCCGCTGGCCACCATATCTTGTCCCTCAGCATTACTTGCCAAAACTGACATTCTTTGCCTGGGCCAATAGACTCACCGCCTGATGATGCTACCAAGGGCATTATCTACGTCCACGACATCTTCGGCTTCACGGACCAGTCGCTCCAGGGCGCCGACATCCTGTCCGTCACCAACAAGCACCAGAACTACAAGGTCCTCATGCCTGACTGGTTCGATGGCGCACCAGCCCCCTCGACGTGTATGTTGTCCCTCCATCGAGCTCCTCTCCAGGACAGTCTGCGTTACTAGACCGACAATACGAATGCTAATGCCATGGCGTCTTGCACAGCTTCCCGCCCGACAACCAGGACAAGATGGACCGTCTGATGGGCTTCCTCGGCAAGAAACCCCCGACTATCACCGCCGGAAAGCTGCCTGCCTACGTCAAGGCCGCCAGCGAGAGCTTCCCCGCGATCAAGTCGTGGGGTGTTGTTGGTGTAAGTCCTCTGTCGCCCATGTCCCGTTTTCCGATCCTTTTGTAGCTTTTCTGGCTTCTAGCTAACCCGCCTAGTTCTGCTGGGGCGGCAAGGTCGTCTCGCTCGTCACGTCGAGCGCCGAGAACCCGTTCGCTGCTGGTGCCGAGTGCCACCCAGCCATGGTCGACCCCAAGGACGCGACCGGCATCAAGGTGCCCCTGGTTATGCTCGCCTCCAAGGAAGAGCCGCCTGCCGACGTCGAGGCCTTTGAGAAGGCCCTGACCGTGCCCCACCACGTCGAGACCTTTTCCGACCAGCTACACGGCTGGATGGCTGCCCGCGCCGACCTGACCGACGAGCGCATCAAGTCCGAGTACGTCCGCGGCTACAAGACGGTGGTGGAGTTTTTTTGCTAAGCACGTCTAAGCATGTACATGTACTCCGTATACATACATGTATTATATGTACTTCATACACGTGCGTGCACGGAGCACACCCGCCATCCCATGTCGTACATAGCAGGGCCTCAAATTGTCTGCCCTTTTTGAAAATTAAAAGCTCTCGGTTCGACTGAATGAAACTCGTTGATCCAGAATACTTTCCGTCGCGTTTCTTAACGTCTGGTGTTTCGTACGAGACCCCGAGAAGATGTGTTCCTATCAACCACGTACTAGTGATTCAAAATCTCTCGTGTCATCCCATAACGAAGTATTTTTGGACGGTAGTACGTGCTCCGTCAATGGAAAAAAAAATCATATGCAAAAGAGAGGACGGTGCCGTCTCGCTCTCGTTCCGTTATGCGTCGTCTGCCGTTCCGTCTCCCTTGCTGGCAGGCAAGGATTTGCATCTCGAGACCCAGCAGCTGCAGCTCATTCGCTGCCCTATTGCCTCTGAGCGGTTGCTGCATGCTACTGCAAATGCAAGGGGTATTTTATTCTAAGCTTTCGCCCCGAGACTTGTTTTCGCTCTCGCGGGAGGACGCCAAAAGCTACTACTTCTTTGGCCTCCCTTGCAGAGAGGGTACAATGTGCTGTCACTCTCTTTGTGGATGGTCTTTCGTGCACTATTTGCAGGCCACTAGCCTGGTGCCCGTCACTCCCACCTCAACTGCAACTACAAAGCACATCATTTTATCGCGTGCAGCTGGGTCCTTTGCGCTGTCACTTGAGCTTTCAGCCCCTATTTTTTTGTATGGCCCTAAAAGAGAACCAGCCTTTTTTTTTTTTTTTTCAGAAAGTGTCCGAGTATTTTCTCTATGCCAATTGTCATGGGCGAAAAAGGTCGATTATTACGTGTAAACGTCGCTCATTTGCGTGCATGTAATTACATGTATCTTACAGCTGGTCCGCTAATCCCGTCCTGGCCAATGCGTTTCTCTATCATCTGTCTGGGTCTGTCTACGAGTACGATACATGTACTCCGTACTCCGTTTCCATCGTCCAGTTTTTCGCGTGTTAATATTCTCTTAGTCCCGCTACAAACAATGCCCTTCACCCCTTTCGGCTCCGTCCTTGGTCGCTACATCACCTCCCGTGGCAGGCTAGTTCCCAGAAAGGCAACGGCAACTGAGAAAAGGGGCTCCACCGAACGTTGCTTGCTTTCCCAAGCCCCTGGCACTTGCCATCCCCGGCCACCTCAACGTCTTCTGCCTGCGTCCAAGTATCCTACTGTACTCCGTAATTGTGTTTCGTTTCCTCGCTCGCATCAGACACGAAAGAGTCTAGACACACAAGACTGCGACATTGTCTTGCTGCAGGTACATGTACATGTAAAGATACGGAGTACGTGTAGAGGGCTGCGAACGCCAAGTTGCACTTTGTACATGTATTGGCTACAGTTATGTTTGTGCAACGCAGGAAGGAGCTCTCCATAGTTGTTATCGAGGCGAACGACACATCGTGCCTGCCTCCGGACTCCGGTATCTTAAGATATATTCTTGCCTTCTTACGCCCGTTTCAAGCCACGCCTTCCACTCCTTGAGCGAGCCTATCAAGGACGGCCGCCTCGAAACCCAAACAGCTGCCGACGCATCGACCATTGGCCATTGATCGATCAGCTTACACGAGCAAACCCAGGTTGCTTGGCCGTCGATCGCCAGCTTGCTAGAAAACTGAGGCTCTCGTTTTCAGCTTCACTCGTCACGTATTTGCCTCTGTTGCCCTTCTGTTGCCTATTTTTGGTCTCCTCCCCCTCCCGGTCTCTCCTTCCTCATAGCACTTCATGAAGCCACATAAACTAAGAGACCTGCCCCCGTTCATTCATTCCCACTCTTTTGTCTCCGCTCACGGCAGGTACCACTGGCACCGTCCACCCACCGCCTTCCCTTTCCTCTTGGCTCCCCTTGCTTCTTGCGTCTTACGTCTTGCGCCTCCCCTCATTCTCTGAACCAGACGTCCTTTTCGTGTGTGCGCCTCAAGATCGTCCGAGCCCTTCGCTCCTGCTGCCCGCCCCTTTTATGCTTCGGCTTGCTCGCTTCTCTTGCCTTTTCTTTTTCTGTTGGCGCGGCTTCTGGAAGCCCGACCCTCGCTCCTTCCTCTCCTGTTGTACATACATAGATATCGGCTCTTTCCATTCCATCACCGTGCGGAGAGCATCTGACCCCATCTTACAAACCTACACAAACACAAAATATTCTCCTCTGCCACCCCCAGCACACAGTCTCTTAGAACCCAACAATCGGGTGCCAAAAAAAAGTCCAGCATTCTTTCCAGTATTTCAGGCCCTCTCTGGAAGCAGGAATCAGCCTGCTTTTCTGATACCGCACGCGGAACCGTCCAGGGTGCCAAGCCGGTCGGCGAAAAAAGATACAAAGAACACCAGCAGCGTCGCAACCTCATCTCCCCCCGCCCAGACCACCCGACCTCTCCCAAATCAGTTTCCCATCTCCTATCCCTGGACCCCATCGTCCATCTCCCCATCTTTTTTTTTTACTTTTTTTTCCCTCTCCCCAGTATCGATTTCTCGATTCGTCCTCTCACGCTCGCCATCCTCGCATCCTGCAGACGTATCTTACTTCGAGCCTCTCGTAGGACTGTCTTACTCGCTGCACGTGGAGAGCTCCCACACGCAACTGTCTTCCAGCATCCCGTTCATTGCGATCGACGAATATTCCCCCAAACGGAATCTCGGATCTCTGCTGCGCAGTCAATTCTTCGAGAGAACACCTCCCGCGCTACAGGGTCTTCTCCAGTAGTTCCATTGGACCCTTGCTCCGGCAAAGACGCGTCCACTTTGTCTGCTCGCCTGCTCGCCTGCTTGCTTGCTCGTGCTTCTTGCCTTTACCACCCGGGTACACCCCTATCGCTGGTTTCATCACTCGACATTACGAAGCACACCTCGCGAGTGCATTATCCGAATCCTCTTCTCCCATCTCTCTCCTGGCTCCCGTCTCCCTTTGCTTTGTTCTTCTTCCGCAACCATGTCGGTCAGAACAAGCGGGTCAACGACTACGGTCACGACAAAGGGCAAGCGCTTCGAGCTGCCCGCCCTTGATTTCAAGTTTGCCTCCCTGACCGAGGGCACAAACATCCCGCCGCCTCTGCCGTCGCCGATTGCAGAGGAGCCGTCAGACGCGAAGCTCGAGGAGAACAAGCCGAGTGCGACCAGCAGCAGTAAGACTCTCACCAACATGGCCCAGCCCGGCTCTCTCTCCTCCCCAACTCGCGCGGCAGCTGTCCGCGCCGGCCTGAAGCGCTCTGCCGACGACATCCAGCCTCGCCACGCTGTCCTCGCGCCCCGGGAGCATCCGGCGCCTGTTCAGCCGGAATCTCCTTAACACGGCTTATGCTAACGCAGAAGGAAATGAAGGCCAGCTTGCCACCTCCAGCAGCTCGGCGACCGTGCCCGGCAGCATCATGCGGCCCGAGAGCCGGAGTGACGGCAGCATTATGGATGACCGCAGAGCCCGTCCGCTCCAGTGGCTGGTTCCGCCGGTTACGCGGTGGCACTAGCGACGGCGTAGCCAGTTCCAATGGAAGCATCATGAACGGCAGCGCGCCACGGTCGCCGTTGTCAAAACGCACTAGCATGCTGTTTACAAACGTCAAGGAGCAGCAGCCGCAGCAGCCGCAGCAGCAACCTGCGAAACCGGCCGGGCCACCACCGCCCATGATCCCAGAGCTGGGCGAGCTCAAGGCCAAGGTCGACCTCGACGATGGCAGTCTTAGTGGCGACCTTTTCAAGAACATCAACTAAGTCGTCGACTTGTTTCGACTGTGCTTCCTTCCGCATCTCGAAAAACATCTCGAAAAATCCGGCCTCGGCAACAGCCCACGCACATTTACTTTCATTCATATCGACCCCATACATCGACGTCCCTCTCCTTTTTTTTCGATCCTTCTCAGCACCCGCAACGATTTGCATTTTCGCACGTACAGCCGCCACGCTCCTTTTCATTCGTATATCATACAACTTTCGTTCTACTATTCCTCCGATAACGCATAATCCAACAAACAACCCAGCAAACGCCCCTCTCTTCGAATCTCCCTACCCCACGGCCCGGCCGACCTTCACCGACATCACCCAATGCACTGCTGCCGGAACAAACACGTACAAAATACCAAAATAATACCGAGAAGAGAAGAAAAAGGTGGAAAGTGATACCCGAGCTCGTTCGCAGGCACCGCACGAGGAATGGTTTTTTTTGTCTTTATTGTTCTACCCTGTCCTTTTTGTACTGTTTTCGTACTGTCCCAATTACCTCATGCCATCTTGCTTTTGTCACACACACTACATTTCTAGCCCCTGCATTGTCAGCCCTCGTTGCTATACCTCTCTTATGTCATCCTGCTTTGCCTGTTGTTTTTGGGCTTGTGCTTGGCTCTTTTTGAGGCCAGGTCCATCTTTACTGTTTTGTTTATGGATATTTTTCTGTCTTTGCCATATGTCATGTTCCATATCGTTATACAAGGCCTGTTGCAGACTTGCCTGCCGACACATCCGTTTGGTGCCCTCCTGGACAGACCTCAGGCAGGGCCATCCGCCCACAGAATTTGATACCGGGCATGCTTTTGTCCCCCTTTCCTTTTCATGCAAACCTCTGAGCTGTCCAACGGGGGAAAATGTGAACCTGTCTTGTTGATCGATGTAAACGGGCAGGAGACCATAACGGACCCCGCTTGAGGCCGCCTCCTCCTTTCATATTGCACAACGGCATCATTGGGTGAACCAGTTTGGAAACCATTGCGTATCGCGCTTTGGCCCCCATATGCTTCCTTCCGTGCGGTGCGTATTGACTATGCGGAACATTCTGTAGCGAAGAAGCGACACAGTCTCTCCAAGTGGGTTAAGAAATCCAAAGCCGTGCGAGCATCTGTGCGGACGGAACCAGACAAGGATATGCGCACAGTCAGTCTGCAAAGAGAGGGGGGAAAGCCAAAAAAAAGGGCAAAATCAAATAAACAATGGCACTCGGATGAAATACAATTTCAATCGCATAGGTTTGTTTATTTTACGCAGACGACGACTTTGTTGTTAAGAAAGCATAGCACGTGACACGTCTGTAAAGCGCCGCAAACTATAATTCGCTAAAGCTCCAACTGCCGTGGGGCAAGGTCCTGAAGGAGCTCTGAGCCGAACAATGCGTCATCGAATCACTGAGTTGTGAACCTCGTCCAATTGAGCCGCAACGCCCTCCAACGCCGTGAACACGGACCAACACCACAAACTCTACCGATCGGTCGTTCTGTGAAACTCTTTTAGTCCGGAATATTTGACAAAAACAAAGAGTGAAAGCCGCCGTATTCCTCCTTCCCCATACAGCTATGGCTGCACACATTGCCCGCCCGGCTCGGTTGCCGTTGTGGACGGCCTCGTCGCTTGCAGCAGCATGGCGCCCTCTCACTCGGGGCCAGACGTGCTCGCGGCAAAGCCCTATGCTGCAGACCGCCGTGCGATTCAAGTCAGGGCCCTACGGCTACACCCAGGCCAAGGCGCTGGTGTTTTCCAAGACGGGCGAGCCCGGTGATGTTCTGAGGTAAGCGACGGGCAAGGCGGTTCACTGGGCTGAATTGATGCAGTTATTGATATCCTCGTTCTCCCACAGCGTCCACACACACTCCATCTCGCCGTCTCTGCCGCCGAACGCCGTGCTGCTGCGCACTCTGGCGGCGCCCGTCAACCCGGCCGACGTCAACACAGTTCAGGGCACATACGGCGCCAAGGCGACGTTCTCGTCGCTGATTGGAACAGCAGAGCCGTCGTCGGTGCCTGGCAGCGAGGCCTGCTTCGAGGTCGTTTCGGTCGGCACGGGCGTCACCACGCTCAAGCCGGGCGACTGGGCGCTGCCGGCCAGCCCCGGCCTGGGCACGTGGCGCACACATGCCGTTGTCGACGACGCCGACACGGCCCTCGTCGGTATCCCAAGGACAAGCTCGAGGGCCTGACGCCCGCCGCCGCGGCCACGTCAACCGTTAACCCCTGCACGGCCTGGCGCATGCTGCGCGACTACGTCGATCTGGTCGACCTAAGCGTGCGCAGCGGCACGGGTGCCGGCGCGTGGTTCATCCAGAACGGCGCCAACAGCGGCGTCGGCCGCGCGGCCATCCAGCTCGGCAAGCTCTGGGGCCTGCGCAGCATCAACGTGGTGCGCGCGCGCGAAACGCCCGAGGCGACGGCCGCGCTAAAGCAGGAACTGACGGGCCTGGGCGCGACGGTCGTCGTGACCGAGGACGAACTGCAGGAGCGCGGCTTCTCGAGCAAGCGGCTGCGCAGCGAACTCATGGGCGGCGAGTCAGAAAAGGAGAGTCCGTTGCTCCTGGCGCTCAACTGCGTGGGCGGCCGGCCGGCGCTGGGCCTTGCCAAGTGCCTGTCCGACGGTGGCCGCATGGTGACGTATGGCGCGATGGCAAAGCAGCCCCTGACCATTCCGGCGGGCCTGCTCATCTTCCGGGACCTGGCGTTCCATGGTTTCTGGTTCAGCCGGTGGGGCAAAGTGGACCCGGCCGGCCGGCGGCAGACGGTGGAGGCGGTGCTGGACCTAATGCGGCAGGGCAAGTTTAAGCCCGGCCCGGCCGATACGGTCGAATGGACATGGGACACGCCGCCCGAGACGCTGCAACAGGCAGTTGGCGGCACGCTGGACGGCTTCCGGTCTGGCAAGGGGATCTTTGTGTTCAAGGATACATGAGGCGGAGCAGTTCAGATTGGATCATAGACACACCAGGCATATTTTCCAAAATCATAATTTCATTTGGTCAAACATAAAACGGAGGGACGGGGAAAAGTAAGTACAGGCATACAGGGATGGTAGTAGCTAGGGAGTGCAACAAAAAAACCCAAATACATCTCCCTTCTTGCGCTGCTGGTCTATGAGAAAAATAATAAACAGGCGAAAAGTAAAATGCAGAAAGCAAAGAAAGCAAAAAAGCAAAGCAGTATGCCACACTAATCCAATACAACAAAGGCGAGGCGCGAGAAGCGGACAAAGTGGGAAGGGGAAGGGCGTGAATGGCGACAAGGATGAGCAGGTCATCATGGCGAGTGCCAAAATGGCTGAGCCGGATAAAGCAGAACGAGGCATATGCCAATGGAGAAGAAAAAGCAGATAATGAGAAAATCGCACGTCCATCCACCGAGTGGACATTCCATCGTCTCCGTCTCTCCCGTCATTTCCAAGGCGCCCGTCCTTGCCGTCGGTGCCGGCACGACTGACGCCGCGGCCGCTCTCCTTTCCACCACCTGCAGTATAGCACCCGGCACTGTCATCTTCCGCGTTTTTGTGTGTGCCCAAGAGGCGTCCACGGCGGCAGTCACTGCGGAGGTAACTTCGGCACAGAATTTGGCTACCTAATGCTCCTGCGGCATTGCATACTGCTTCGTCCACTGCCGTGCTGTTTCTACCGCGGCCTTCTCGTCCTCCTTCCAGGCCTTGGCGACATCGGGCGCCAGCGGGTCGTCGGGGTTCGGGGCGCCAAGCAGGGCCTGGATGGACAGCAGGATCGTGCGGATCTGCAGCGCAGGCGACCAGTTATCTACACACTCCATGTTAGCAGAGGATGCACCTCTATGGCGGCTATTTGACATCCTGGAAACGCACTCTTAAGAACATCCAGGCAAATGCGGCCCAGCTTGTCGACGTTGGGTGGTAGAGCTTGGTCAGAAACGGATCTTAGGCGGCGTCATGGGGTAGTCATCGGGAGGAACAGCTCGAGCTTGAAAACACCACTGGGGGAGGGTTAGCTAGAGGAAAAGAAGAAGAAAGGGAATGCCATGGCGTTTGTGTTTGTAGGGCGAAAACGCACCCTCGTACGGCGACTGCGAGGGCCATAGATCTCGACGTCAAAGTACCGAAGGTTGTCGTCGTGGGGAACGGCGCTGATGCCGGGGACGCTGTACAGGAGAAAATGCGACAACGAGTCAGATTGTGATCCTTTTTATCGTGGAGGAAGACGAGGCTACTTCCAAGCAGAACACGCGGTGTCGTGTGTCACCGTTCCGCGGGTAGCAGGTGGCACTTACGGCTCGGCCATCAACCGCTCTGTCTCCTTGATGATTCTCTTCGGCAAAGCCATGGCGGGCGTGTGTTTTCCAGTCTTGTTGTAGAAAAAGACGAGCTCTGTCGATAGATGCCGTGATACTTCAGACAAGGACAAGGCAAATTGCTTCGTCGGGCGGCGTCGGGCGGAGGAGGGCGGTGGGGTTTTTTGGTAAAGAGGGGATTGGGCGGGTGCCGGGAAATGCGAGGGCGGTGCGCTGTCGCAGACGTCAAGCTCCCACTTTATGTGTTTGCGTCGGGGGGAATGTATCGTCTGCTCGTCGTCGCCGTGTTGTCGCTGGGCGGCTGTTGCGGTCCTGGCGGAGAGTGTGGAATCTTTCGCGAGAAGGTCGGTCGTGGTTGCCAAATCGAGTTTCTCCTGTCGGATCGCGAGGCAGGAGGTCAGAGGTGCGCCATTCTGACTAAAGTTGGGGTCTGCCCACTGCGCCTCAAGACATGCAGGAGGCGTGCACCAGCAGGACAAGGCTCCCCGCCATGGCCATTCTGGCAGTGGGCCCCGCCTTCCAAGGCAGGGTTGACCTGGAGAATGCGCTGTCATCTGGTTGGTCCGGGCGGCTTCTATAAGCGCTGTAAGCGTCCAGTGTGAATGCTTTTAGTACAGTGCGAGGCAGCACAAGCCGCCAACAGACTGAACAAGTACACTACTTGTTACTAGCCGAGTCGCCTGGAAGTGCCGCTGTGCCCCCGTAAAGCAAGCCCGACCTGTCCTGGCCAGTGCGAAGACGAGCCCATACCGTCCACTAACGCAGCTCTTGCGCAGGGGAGCTTTGTAGCGTTGTAGCGTATCGTACTCGAAGTAAAGCACCAGCGCACGGGCTGGTATCACGAACTGCGTGTCGATTCACTAATATTATTTACGATCAATCACATCTTACAATCGCCCATCCACACGCGACCCTCCGGCAACCCGCGCCAACCCGCCACAATCGCTGCAGCTACCCGTCTACCCGTCTACCCGTCTACCTAATTTGTGACGTCGCCAGTCCAGCAATGGCCGTCGCCAACTAGATGCGCGACCTCGAGCCATTGGCAGCCATGGCGTCCGACCTCGACGACTCGGACGGCTCCGACGACTCGCTGCACCACACCAAGATCATCAAATCGGCCTTTGACAGCGATAGCTTCGACTCAGATGGCACGATCCACGTCGACGGTCTGGTCGGGTCGGCCACCATCTCGCCGTCCGGCCGCGACGTCGCATTGGCATCGTGAGTTTTGTTCACGGCATTGCCGTTGTTCTCGGCCCTCCGTAACCTTTTTTTGCCCGCTAACCCACACACACCCCCAGACCTGACGGCTTGGCGATTATCGACCTCGACTCGCCCTACAATGCCCCGCGACGGGTCAAGAGCCATGGCATGCCCTGGCTCGTCGTTGACGTGCAGTGGTCGCCCTTTGCAGCGCGGGACTACTGGGTGGCCTCGACGGCGAACCACTGCTGCCTCGTGTGGAACCTCAACCGGCCCGACGACTCAAGCGCGGGCGCCGTCGAGCACTCGCTGCGCGGCCACCGCCGCTCCATCACCGACATCAACTTCTCCGCCCACCACCCGGACATGCTAGCCACGTGCTCCGTTGACGGCTACGTGCACTGCTGGGATCTGCGGCGGCCCAGCACGCCGGCGCTGACGTTCATCGACTGGGCGGCGGCGCGCGACGCAGGTCAAGTACAACCGCCAAGACGACCATGTCATCGCTTCGTCGCACAACCGCTGCGTGCACATCTGGGACGACCGCAAGGCGTCCTTGCCGCTGCGCACAATCGAGGCCCACGCGTCCAAGATCTACGGTCTCGACTGGAACCGCACCCGCAGCACCTCGTTGGTAACCTGCTCGCTCGATAAGACGATCAAGTTCTGGGACTACACGGTGCACGGCGGCGACGGGAGCAGCGGTAGTGGTGTCGGCGCTGCGGCAAGCAAGCTGGCGGCTGATGGCAGTCTATGGAGCGCGGCCGCCCTGGGCCCAATGAACGACGATGACGTGCCGGAGCGCGTGATCCAGACCAACTTTCCCGTCTGGCGCGCCCGGCACACGCCCTTTGGCGGCGGCCTGCTGGCCATGCCGCAGAACGCACCCGGCAACCTGTATCTATACGATGCGCGGCCGGCGTCTCTACTGGCCGCCAAAGACCCGGCCGCCCTCAATGAGCCCGTGGCTGTGTTCCCGGCCACGGCCACCACAGGGTCAAGGAGTTCCTGTGGCGCACGCGGGGCGGCATTGACGACGGGCTCGACAACCGCGAGTTCCAGCTCGTGTCGTGGGGCGAGGACAACAAGCTGCGGCTCAGCCGGCTGGACAGCGGCGATTTGGCACCGTGGGGTACCAGCGCGGCCGTCCGGCGCCCAAGAACCTCAACATCACACGCAAGGGCGCGTCGTACAAGACCTTCCGCATCCTCGAAGACCTGGGCGACTATGAGAAACGGAGCGCTACTATGAGCAGCCTCCGGCCGGTCAGCCACAGGGGAACGGTCTCGCTCCTGTCAGCCAGGGCGTCAGCCGACGAGGATCGCCAACACCTCCCGACGAGGACCATCACCATGATCATAATCATAACCATAATCACAGTCACAATCACCATCATACTCACGGCCATAGTCAGAGCATCAGCCACCACCACCACGGCAGCCACCTGCATAGGCACCAGCAGACGCGGCAGTATAGCCACCAGCACGCGCCCCAGGCATCGTTGACAAAGGGCCTGTCCCCTTCTCTCCCTCCGCCTCCTCCTCGCTCGCTCTCCAGCACCAACATTACGCGCGATAGCATGAGGTCGCCGACACTGACGCCGCAGCGCACTAAGCACGAGCAGCGGCCGTCGTGGCGCAATCCGTCGATGCGCGCGACGCAGGTCTCGGGGCGCAAGAACGCGGGCCAGAGCAACGTGCAGCTCGACTGGATGAAGGGCGTGACGATGAACAAGCGTAAGACGAGCACAGAGACTGCGCTGACGGGGAGCCAGGAGCAGCTGGCGGAGCCGCATAACCCAGACTCGCATCGCAAGGTATCGAGCGACTCCGCGCTGTCATCGCCGCTGCAAATGTCGACGCACGACGCGTCCATCTCGATGAGCAGCGATGTCAACAACGAGCCCGAGTCGATCCAGGCTGAGATTGTGCGCATCACAGACAGGCTGCCGCGCGTCAAGTGGGAGGAGCTCGACATGGACAACCTGGCGCTGGCCGTGTCGATGAAGGGACCCTGGGGCGTCGACGGCCAGTCCGTCTTCATCAAGGTCCGCGTCAATGTGCCGGCCAGCTACCCGACAGGTCGCTCGCCGCGCTTCTCTATTGACAACAGCTCGCTCGTGCCCGAGGTGACGCAGGAGCGCATTGCGGCCGACCTCTTTATGCTCACAGCCGAGTGCCTCAAGCGGCGGCGCAACTGTCTGCTCATGGCCTTCCGATACTTGCTGGGTGAGGTGGATCTGCAGGGCAGCGTGGCCCTGCTCAACCGGGCGCTCACGAATCCACAGTTTGCCAACGGCGAGAGCGACGAGTCTTCGTCAAGCGACGACGATGACGATGATGACGATGAGGACGATGAGGACGAGTACGACGGCGCCGGCACGGCGTTCGTGTCGCCCATTGAAGCCTTTGGCGCCGGGGCGATTATTGGCCCCCTGATGCCTTTGCCGCCGCCGCCGCCACCTCGCAGCTGCGGTGCCGTTTTTACGCGCGACGGCCGCGTTGTCGCCTTCTTCCTGACCAAGGCCGGTAAAGCCAGCGCCAAGGTCATGTTTGAGGCGCCTGCCCCGCCGACGCGCGACGAGCTCGCCAAGCTGCAGCAGCCCAAGTTCATTGGCTTTGGCAAGGTGCTGCCAGAGCGCGTGTCGCGGCGCCGCGGCTCGTCGTCGTCGTCCGACTCGGATTCATCATCGCGCTCCTCCGACTCGTCCCACTCGTCGGCGTCTTCATCGTCGGCATCCTCGTCCAACCCGTACCACTACTCACCGACGAACCTCATGGACCCTGGAGCACCAACATGGGCTTCCATCGGCGCGTCGTGCGTGGCGGCGACAAGCCGAGCCGCAGGCGCCGGTCGAGCGACTTCGAGGGCAACGACGACGACTCCACCGTGCGGGAGGACATGCTAGACCTGGGCCTGCCCGTGGGGCCCAGAGCACCGTGACCGTTGAGGATATGCGGCCGTTCCTGCCGTCCAAGCGTGATCTGGCGCGCGATTATGCCATCTTTGGCGACGGCGCCGACGTCTGCGAACACAATGCGCGCGTGGCTGAAAAGTATGACGAGGCGGATCTGGCCAGTATCTGGCGCTATGCAGCGCTGCTGCTCAAGTCGGACGTGCCTCTCCGGCTGGCATCCATGTTTTGATGACGGCGGCCGGCGCCAAAAGTCGGTGCTCGTGATTGCCCGTGAGACGGTGGCCAAGGCGAACAGCGACGACGGCCACCGCGAGCTTGCACAACAGCCCCGCCCGCGCAACCACCTTTCCGGCCGCGTCAAATGGGGCCTGCACCCGCTGGCACGCGACTTTGTCGACGACCTCTTTGACTACTTTGAACGGCTTGCCGACGTGCAGATGCTGGCCATGCTGTCGTGCATCTTTGGCGAGTCCTTTGAGGAGGACAGCGTGGCCTACATCGAATCGCACCTCTCCCAGACCGACACGCCGCTACCCATGAAGGCGCCCTCGTTCTCGCTGGATTATGTGCCCACGACGCGAGGCCTCTGGAATGGCGCGCCACCGCCGCTTTTTGTCGTCTCGGGTACGAGTACGCCCGGCTTCGGTACTGGGAGCAACAACAGCGGCAGCGCACCCACGACGCCCGGTGCTGTCATCTATGACGGCTCCATTGATCCAGACGATTATGACGATGATTTCGACGACTACGAGTACGACAGGGTGCTCTGGGCGAGGGTGGCCACGACAGCAGGAACCGTGTCGCCAACAACGGCCTCTCCCAAAACAACTCCTTTTCCGGCGGCGAGATCCCCCTCGATGGCCCGGCTACAGCGCGCCCAACGGCGGCAATGGCAGCGGTAGTGGTGTGCTGTCTTCATCTCCGTCGTTTGGCATCACTGCTGGTCGCTTCCTGCGCCGGGGCAACAACGCCGTTGTCTCGGCCATTGCTGCCGGCATCCCGCAAACGCTGACTACGCTCCTATCTTCGTCGCCCAACGACCGCAGTGGTGGCGGCAGCAGCGGCAGTACCGCCGCCGTGCCCACGCCGTACGCCATGTCTAGACGCCAGTCGTTCTTTGGGTCGGCGCGCCCTCGCAACGGCAGTCGCCTCAGACGCGCTACTCGTATCTGGGCTCCAACCTCAACCCCGTCCCGGCCCAACGCCAACACCAGCAGCAAGACCAGCAAACGGTGTTCCATTCTACGCTGACGCACCGGGACACTCCCTTTCCGTCATCTGTCTCCCAGCGCCTGCTGGGCGTCTCGACATCGACATCGCCCCGTAACACGTCTGCACTCGGCAAGCTGACATCACTCTCCTCGTCCCCACAAGATCAAGCAGCTGTGCGCAAACGGCCAAGCCCTGCCGAGACAATCTTTAGCAACTTAACGGGCGGTAACCTGACATGGGCTGCCTCCGCCTTGTTCGGTGGAGGTGGCAGTGGTGGAGGCGGTGCGGACAGTGCCGGCCCGTCTACCGAGCCAGGAACTACGGCTACATCAGTCTCGGAACGAGGGCCTCCGCCGCGAGCAATCCCTCGCCACAGCCGCGGCCAATGCCTCGGCACCCGATGTGAGGGTGCAGGCAGAAGCTGCTCCCTCGAGCATGGTCGCCGTAGACGTTATCGTCCGCACGTACAACGACCACCTCTTTGACGACGATGGCTGGATGGTGGCGTCGCTTCTCGGCGGCAAACGACAGCGCCGGCTGCATGCAGAGTACCGGTATGCCTACTCGGAGCTGCTGCAGGTCTGGAACGAGCCGCTGGCACGCCTGGAGGTGCTCAAATTTAATGTTCTGCGCGAAGACGCCATGAAGGCCGCGTCCGTCCGCAGCGGCGGCGACGAAACCCAGCTCTGTCGCGGACAACAACGCGACCAACACCACCACCACCACGGCAACCGCAACTATTACTATCACTGGTGCAAGCCCCGACCCCACCATTCTGGACGACAACAACGCCTCGGGCGTGACCGGTATCCACGCCAAGCAGGACCGCCTTGTGGCCATGCGCGACTCGGGCCGTGGCCTCGATGCCATCGGTATCTGCGAGCACTGTGAGCTGCAGCTCGAGCCCCTCGAGTACGACGCCCGCGCGCCCGCAACGTCCCTGCGTCCATCAACAACAAACATGGCGGCGCCATTGGCATCTGCCGCCGGTGCCGCCGCGCCCGCTCCCAGTTGCGCTGTGTCTACTGTACGGAGCCTGTCGATGCATCTTTATGCCCTGTTTTGGCTGTGGCTGCGCCAGCCACCCCCGTTGTCTGCGCGCCTGGTACGACGCTGGTGAGCGCTTTGTCCAGCGGGCGACGAGTGCGCCTGTTCCGAAGAGGCCACGAGCGGCGCCATTGAAAGTTGGACCGCCATGCAGGCGCAGCTCGCGCTCGGCGGCGGCGCCCGCACTACGGACGGGATGGAAGCTGAAACTGCAGCACTATTACAGCAACAGTCGTCGGCCAGCACAACGCCTCAACAGAGAATCAAGGCGCGGGGCTTGATAGCCCAAGCGCGTCGGTCAGCCCACTATGCAGCAGCCTCGTCCTCATCAGCGGCACTCGTATCACCGTACGGCCAGCACTACCATGCCGAGAGCAACAACGCCGGCAGCGATGGTAATGGCGCGTCCCCAGCCAGCCGGGGCAGTAACAAACAAGAGCGGCCGGTTGATGCGGTCCGTGTCCAAGTCGAACTCGTCGGGTCAGTATGACGACCCTAGCAATATCTTTGGCAGCGCACTCAACTCGGACGCTATACAAAGCGGTAGCGGTCTCGGCATTGGCATTGGCACTTTCACGGCGGAAATGGGACAACGACTACACCGCCTGCAATTACTACTACGACGAACACTGCTCCTGGTGGTGGTGGTGGCGGCGGTGGATTCTGGGGCAGCAACCGCCGGCCGAACAGGCCTTGTCGGGTCTCCGGCAGCAACTACTGCAGCAGCAACAATTCGAGAGCAAGCATCAACAGGGTGGAGTCAGTGGTGGTGGTGCGTCAACTGGTACTTCTACTGGCGCTGCTAGAGGCAATTCACAGCGTCAGGTTCGCAATCAAGACATACACCCGTCACGACGGGTCCGCAGCCCAGATGTGCAGCAGCCGCAGCAGCAGCTCGAAGCATCGCCGTCGTCACTGTCCAGGATGGTACCCCAGGACCCTCTTCGGCGGGCGGTGCGGTCACCTGTCGGCCGCACGTCTGAGTCTGTCGAGCCGGCTGCTTCGAGGGTCGACCTTACGGCGACAGACAGCAGCCACCAGTGCAGGAAATAATGATGCAGCTGGCACCAACAACAGCGAGAATAACGACAGCCCTCGCACATCGCAGTAGATGGTGGGTGCATGAAGCAGTCTTTGGATGTTGATAATGTTCGACAGTCTATTTATTCTGTTTATTTCTGTACTTTTTTTTATTATTATTACGTCAATTGTGGCGAGCCACATGGAGTTCCGATAGCATTGTTTCAAGTCATAGTGTATCAATATAATGTATATCATATGCCCCCGACAGCTGAATGGATTTGTATCTGTTTTCGCACTTTAAAAGTTCTGTTGTCTTTTAGGGTTTGATTTAAGTTCATATTGCATTCACGATCTTGCTTTTATATTCTATTCTATTTTATTTAATTCAAAAAATGGTGGCTACACTCTTCTTTGTTTCCTAAAAGGCTCATACGATTATTTTTATTTAAAAAAATTACCCCCTGATCTCGAAAGCCGCAGGCATAAACCAGGCATAAACCGAAACAAATACAGCTTTCTCAGAAATTGTGTTGATATGTGCAGACCCTGGATGAAGCGAGGTCGCCACTTTCAAAAGGCGGTGAGGATCAGAGTTCAGCGCTAAGCAACTTATAGAACCACCCTCTCCCGCCAGACACCTGCTATTTGGTAGGCTGCCAGCTGGCAGAAAAAAACACTTAACGAACAGGAAAGAGTTACCCACAAAATTCCACCCCGCCAGCCATTTCGAACTAGTTTTATCTTTTTTTGACACGGCAGAATTTTTTTCTTCACTTTTCTCGACCTCGCCCAGAATCCAAGACTGGTTCTACCGCTCCATCGCACCCATCAACGGCCTCAACCGCACAACCTACGAGTAGGTTTGCAGCATCGACGGGCTGACCTTTCTCTTCTACTCGATTCTGTACCTCAAAACCCCCTAAACGCCAAAATGCGCACGTCCTGGAAGGACATTCCTCCTGTGCCGACGCAGGAGGAGTTTGTCGGACATCATCCTCTCGTCGACGCAGCGCCGCCTGCCGACCCAGATCCGTGGCCGGCTTCAAGATCTCACGTATCCGGGCGTTCTACACGCGCAAGGTCAAGTTCACGCGAGGCCTTCTCCGAGAAGCTGACGGCCATTGTCTCGTCGTTCCCCCGCTGGCGGATCTGCACCCTTTCCGTACGTCTCGAGGCCATGACCGCTATTTCGTCGTTCTTTTTTTGTCCTTTTTTTTTGTGTGCCTCTTTTAGCCTCTCCTGCTACTTCTCCTGCTAAAAAACAAATAAAAACAGACAGCAGCTTGTTCAACGTCCTGTACGATGCCGACACTACAAGATCGCCCTGTCCCACCTGTCGGGCGCCAAGAACACGATCGAGACGATTTCTCGTGACTACGTGCGTCTGCTCAAGTACTCGCAGTCGCTGTACCAGGCCAAGACGCTGAAGCGCGCGGCCCTCGGTCGCATGTCCACGCTCATGCGCCACCTCAAGGACTCCCTGGCCTACCTCGAGGAGGTGCGCCAGCACATTGGCCGTCTGCCGTCGATCGACCCCATGACGCGCACACCTGCTCGTCTTTGGCTGCCCACACGGGCAAGTCTAGCTTTGTCCGCAGTGTCTCCCGCTCTGACACGCCCGTCGACTCGTACGCCTTTACGACCAAGAGCTTGTTCTGCGGCCACTTTCGACTACGACTACCTGCGGTACCAGGTCATTGACACGCCCGGTGTCGTGGACAAGCCGCTCGACGAAATGAGCAACCATTGAGATGCAGTCCATCTCGGCTTTCGCCCACATCAACTGTGCCGTGCTCTTCTTCCTCGACCCCTCGGAGAACTGCGGCTTCTCGCTCGAGACACAGTGCGCCCTCTTCAAGAGCCTGGCGCCCCATCTTCGCCCAGCGCTCCGTCTACCTCGTCAGCAACAAGTCGGATCTGCTGCGCCTCGGCGACCTCGAGCCCGCGGCACGTGCGCAGATCGACGAGCTGGCGCAGGCGTCGCACGTCCGTGGCACCCTGGAGCTATTCGTGCGCGACGGGCGACGGTGTCACCGAGCTCAAGAAGACGGTGTGCAGCACGCTGATTGCGGACCGCGTGTCCAAGAAGATGACGGCGGCTGCGGCGACGGCCGACAAGGAGGGCACCCGTGGCGAGGCGGTTCTGCGCCGTATCCACGTGGCGTACCCCAAGGACAGCGAGGGCAACCGCATCGCGACCCGGGACGTGGCGCTGCCGGAGGCCGTGCAGGCTGTCATTGACGCCAAGAAGAACACATTGCCTCGTCGAAGCGCATGGAGAAGGACATTGAGGCCGAGCAGGGCGGTGCGGGCGTGTACAACTTTGAACATGCGCCGCGACTACGTGGTGCATTGACCCGGAGCACCAGCACGACCGATGCCCGAGATCAAGAACGCATGAACGTGCTCGACTTTTTACAGCGAGGACGTGGCTGAGAAGCTGGCGAAGCTGCAGGCCGAGGAGGCCGAGCTGATTGCCAACGGCTTCTACGACTCGGACTCGAGCCGCGACGAGGACGAGGTCGCCGAAGAGGAGGACGTGCTGGCCAAGGCGCCATTATCCGCGAGAAGCTGGCGCTGATTCGCAACGACTCCAAGCTGCGCAAGCGCTCGCTCAAGAAACAGCCTTCCTGCCGCGCACCGCCTTGTCTAAGCGGCCGACCACAAGAACGCTGTGCGCGACCGCGCTGGCCGTGGCGGCGATGGCGACGGACGACGAGGATATGGGCAGCGGCGGCAGCGACGACGACGAGATGATGGACGTGGACGCGAGGAGGCATGGACAAGAAGGTCATGCGCGCGGTCAAGACAGCCCGCCTCAAGAAGCTGGCGAAGCTGCAGGCCGAGCTGATTGCCAAGGCGAGCCGATCGACACATTGCGCCGTCGCTCACAAAGCACTTGCTCGTCGGCAAGCGCGGCATGGGCAAGAACCAACCGTCGTTGATGATCTTTCCTGTCTTTTTTTGTTCATTCTTCAACATTCTCAACGTTCTTACGGCCATTACGTTCCTTGGTTTTTCATTTTTGGGATTTCTATTTTTACCTTTCATTCGTTTTCTTTTATAGATCCGTCTGTGGGGCAACAAAAGCTTACGTGCGGGCGACACGACAAATGTTGGGCGTTATTAATCTCTGTGTTTCATTTCGTTTTGTTTCGTCTTCAAAAAGCAATGCAATGACACGATGTTCTCACCATGACCAGCTTCCCACGTGCAGAGATGTGTAGTGTGAGGCTTCTTTCTGAAAGTGATAGATCACCGTCGGATTATCGTGATACAAAGATAAACAGGAGAACATGTATACAGGCGATCGAAATATTGAAACATTGATACACCGTGGCGCAGCAAAAATGCTGACAGCCAAGCCAAAACAATCTATATACGAAGTAAACAACAAATCCAACTCGTGCCGGCTGCTTGGACACGGTGGAGAGCAAGACGCAGATTGTTATTCTGGATAACGACGGAGCAGTGAGATCCCGTGCAAATACTCCGGAGTTCAATACTCTCCGAGAAGCTGCAGCCTCCAGCCTTTTTGACTTTCTTGACCTGCCTTTCAGCTCTTGGCATTTTGCTTTCCCAGCCTTCGTTGTTATCGACGCCTAGTAGGCCCTGTATTTACAGGCGGCATGGTGCTAGAAAGACTAGGGCTGGCTGCAGGGCAGCCGTGAAAAGGCCCCCTGTAAAGTGTTCTGTGGGGTTTTAAGAAAGTATGCTTTTCTTCTTTTTTTTAGGTGGGATATGCTTCTTTCGTCGCGTATGGAATTTTATTCTAGTTTCTTTTTAATTTGCTTTTGGCTCTTTTCAGCGTCTTTCACTGGTGGTGCGGCGCAAAAACCGACACCGAAGACAACAGCACAGGCGATAGATTTAGCGCCATATAGAGGGGCTGACAGAGCGCACTGATAAAAAAGCGGGGCATCGAATAATCACCAGGTAACAGAAAAGACTGGACACGAAAGGAACAAGTACGGTCGACAAAACCATGCTCTCCAAGTTGCTCGTCGTCTCCTCTCCCTTCCAGATAAAGCCAAACTCTCGTACTCTCGACGTCACGATCGACAATGCCCACTATAAAAAGGACAATCCAATGGCAGTTGGCAGAACCGCCAACCAACAAGCAGGACAGATCGCGATGTGAGTGCTAGATTTGCTGGTTTGCTGGCCAAACAACTCGCCGCTGTGCTCCGCAGCGAGAGGAAGAGGACGTAGAACGCAGGCGAAAGAGCACAGGAACACGAGAGCACAAGACCACAGGAGCTGTGCGAAGGTTTGCTGCATATTAATTCGCCATTGAGGAGCTCGCCAACACGTCGAATTGCTACCAGAAAGAACGTACAGCCGGTGGTCTCTACTCGTACTCGTAGTTATGACTTTATTGCGGCACAGCCATGCCCGCGATCAGTAAGTTCTTTGGACGGATCGAGGCTCGTGTGCGCTGGAATGAGTGTTGTCTGCTGTTCACTCCTATCCACCTCGAAAGAAAGCCTGGAAAGCCTGGAAAGCCTGTAACAGACCACCCCACAAAATGGCCCCAAAGCGACAAATCTGCGTGCCAGCGATGCGGCCGAGACAAAGAACCGAGAGACGGCGGAGGGCGAAAAGAAAGAAAGAAGACACGAAAGTGGAAACGCGACAAAACGACTCCACCTGTTGGCGCATATGAGAGTGAGAACCCTTTTGCTCTGCCGCAGTTTGCAGCGTTTTTGCAGCGTCTTCTTCGTCTTGTTGAGCCTGCCTATTGATCAAATGACAACATGCCAAGACACACGGCGGAGCACGCAGCTGCGGGCCCTTTTTCTTCTTACTTTCATTACCTTCATTTTCGTGGTATTTCTTTCTCTGTGGCTTTCTCGTATTCAGCTTTGCGCTTTGCAGTTTGCAGTTTGCGCTGGCGGCTGGCGGGAAAGCCGGCAACGGGATCGACCCACCGAAATCGCAAGCACAAACAAAGAGGAAACAATAGGCCTCCATAACCCATTGGTGACGGTGCATTGTGCGTTGTGTACGGAGTGTTGTGTGAGGCATATGCTGCTGCAGGTAGGTTGCAAGGAAACGTGGTATTGTGGCCAATCGTAAAGAATTCTGTGTAGCGGAAGGTGCTCAACAAAAGACCTACTCCGTAGCGCTGCATCAATAGCTCCAGCCTCGGCCTTCCACATTCAGACGAACACACCTGTCAACGCAGTATGCAGGGCGTGGAAGTGCAGCAAAAGCAGACAAAACGTGCACCTCTGCCTCAACCCTGCTTACTAGTACACCGAATGTATCCACACCTGCTACTTCCCTTAACTGTGCCGTAGTTCCTCCCCTCTCGCTTGTTGCTTCTCACGACATCGGCGCAAACCTGCCATGGCAGCTCCCCTCTTCCGTGACCCCATTAGTATGCATTGGGATGCACCTGCCTGCATACACCTCTTGCTTAATATCTCGTATGCGGCATGGTCATTCTGGCAACCACGCCCCATGCAGCTTCCCATAATATCTCACCCAAACATCCCGTATTACAGCTCGGGTGGGCCAACAAACTCGGTCGCTAGACCACGACCAGGTAGTGTTGTTTTGAGTGTGTTAATACGAGAAAACACCAAAGAAAGACAGGCCCGGTATCAGTCCGGCCTGTGGAAAAGTCGCCAGCCGCGACCGCCACAAAGAAGTGCTTGCGGTGCACAAGTGGACGTTGACTAAGGCCAAGACCAACTTCGCATGGCCCTTTTCTCCTTCCCTCTCGCTCTTGGCCTTGCTCTTGCCTTTTATGGTCCTTTTTGTTCTTTTGTCTTTTTTATTTATATTTTTGTTGTCTTTCTCTCCTCTCTCCCGCAACCGACATCCTTCTGTGATCGCTTCGTTTGCGCCTTGTCCTCTGCTTCTCCAACAGGGACCCCGACGTCATCTTGAGTCCCTCTCTGCTTGGCTTTCGATCCTGCAAAGCTTCGGCTTACACGGCTTCAACATGGCGCCTTAAAAGTTGCGCCCTCCACAATATTAAAGACATAAAAATTGTCGACGACACAACTTGCCGCCCTCACTCGCTATACATTATTTACCGCCTCTCCACGGCATCCCGCCCTCCCCCAAGTCTCTCGCTTCATCATGCGGCTCGATCCGAACTCAAGGCCATGGACGGTCACTCAGGTCGCTGGCTGCCTCGATGGCCTCGGCTCTCCTCCTCTTCACCCCGGCGGCTGCTGGCTACCAGCTCGACACTTCCTCCAAGGTAGGTTTGCGGGAGAGCAACGTGCTCTGCGAATATCAAATGTGCCGTACTAGACAACATGATGCTGACTCTTCCTTTTCTCAGACTCCATCAAGTCTGTCGCAGCCTCAATGGCCAAGGACATGCTCTCATTCTACCATGGCAACGAGCCCGGAAATGTCCCTGGCCTGCTTCCCGATCCATACTACTGTACGTGCTCCTCGTTTTTTAATTCCTTATTTTTTTTACTTATTTTTTTTAAAAAAAGATGGTAAGAAAGCAAAAATAGAGGGACCGATCATGCTAACACTTGATACAGGGTGGGAGGCTGGCGCCATGCTTGGTTCCCTCGTCGACTACTGGTACTACACCGGCGACACACAATACAACGACCTCACCACGCAGGGCCTGCTGTTCCAGGTTGGCCCCTACAACGACTACATGCCGCCCAACCAGACCCTGACCGAGGGCAACGACGACCAGGGCTTCTGGGGCCTCGCCGTCATGACTGCGCCGAGTACAAGTTCCCCAACCCGCCCACCGGCAAGCCCTGGCTGGCTCGCGCTGGCCCAGGCAGTCTTCAACACCCAGGCCGTGCGTTGGGACAGCGCCGACTGCGGCGGTGGTCTGCGTTGGCAAATATTCACTTGGAACAACGGCTATGACTACAAGAACTCCATCTCGCAGGCCTGCTTCTTCAACCTCGCTGCGCGCCTGTATCTCTACACCGGCAACGCACCTACGGCGAGTGGGCCGTCAAGACCTGGGACTGGATGGAAGACATCAAGTTCATCAACGACGACTACTACGTTTTCGACGTGCCCACATCGAGAGCGGCTGCACCGACATCACGCCTTACCAGTGGACCTACAATGCAGGCGCTTTTTTTGCTCGGCGCTGCTGCCATGTACAATTACACTGCCATCAACAACGACCAGGACAATGCCACCTTGTGGAAGGAGCGCGTCGACGGCATGCTCAACGGCACAGCTGTTTTCTTCACGACCAACGAGCGCAACATCATGACCGAGGTCGCCTGTGAACCGGTCAACCTTTGCGATCTCGACCAGCAGTCCTTCAAGGCCTACCTCAGCCGCTGGATGGCTGCAACCACCAAGTGGGCGCCCTGGACCTCAACGACCATCATGCCGCTGCTCAATGCCTCCGCCATAGCTGCCGCGAGCCAGTGCACCGGCGGCGACAACGGCCAGATGTGCGGCCTGAAATGGACCGACAGTGGCAAGTGGGACGGCTCCACGGGTGTGGGCCAGCAGATGGCTGCCATGGAAGGTGACGCTCGCCAACATGATCGACAGCGTCACGGCACCCGTCACGAACTCCACGGGCGGTACCTCCGAGGGCAATCCCAACGCGGGCGGCTCAGACATTGGCCGCACACAGCCAATAGTCTACGCACCCATCACCGCTGGCGACCGCGCAGGCGCCGGCATCCTGACTGCGCTCATCCTCCTTGGCATCATTTCGGGTGTGATCTACATGTTCGTTCGATGAGACCGTCGAGCAGACACCCAAGGAGCGGTTCAGCGGGTTTCGTCACATCCGTTGGCAAGAACGGCAGAAAAACTGGCCAAGCGCGCCGCTGGTGGTGGCCGTGACGAGTATGACGACGGCTTCGGCGGCCTCATGTCCGAAAAGGGCAAACAGCCCCGTGTACAATCCTTTCCGTGTTCTTGACCACACCGATAGCGACCGTAGTAGCGGTTCCGTCGCCGCCGCACCCGAGGGTTTCTTCGCCAGCCACCAGTCCAGTGTCCCGGATTCCTATGAGCGCTGCAGACCCTGAAAAGGCAGCTGCCGCCAGCCAAGGCGTACCTGTTTGCCTCCAGCTCTGCGCCAGCAGCCCACCATTCCTTCTTCTCACCGTCCCACTTTCGCCACAACAGCGCGGGCATCAAACGAGAACAGCCGCCGAAAGGCGGACCCGGAACGGACCACGGTCATTCAATACCCGCCCACTGCCGCGACTCAGCTCCCGGATGAGGGAGCAATTGCGAGTACACCAGCGGCCGCACCAAGAAACGCAGCCGGCGATAACTTTGAGTCTTCCCGCGGAAGAGAGCGGAAGATGATCAAGCGCAAGCTGCTGCGGCAGCAGTAAGAAGACATGCACACCTTTCCGGCTATTCATCTTAATGTCCGACCCTCCCCCTATCTCCACTATCTCACGTACATATCGACTAGGAGCCCTCGCCACATACTCTTGGGCCAGCCCACAAAGAAGGGCTCTGTATATATATATATACGTTCGCCGGGCCTCGACCATTGCAGTCATATATGTGTATTATTGTCTTTTGGTTCGTCTTTGGCTTTGTTTTATGGCTGCATTTTCTTTTGGCTTGTCCAAGGCATTGCTTTTGTGTATTGGTCCTTTTTCGTTTCTGATTACATTCTTGCATTTGGCGTTTACACGGTGGGCAGGGTCAATAGGAGGGGCTACAGGAATGGTTTGCATTCATTTGTTGCATTTGGTATTTGGGTATTTGTGCATTTGTTGCATCAAATTTCTTATTTTCGAAGGCGTTGGCTGGTTCGTGGTCGGGAAAGAAAGAACGCGCATTTTTTGTATCAGCATCGTCATCCGCTTCTGCATATCCCGAGGGATACGAAACACGGCTTAACTGGTATGATACCAGCAAGGAAACATTCATTTATCTTTCTCTGTACTAGTTTTTTTCTTGGTATAAAAACTATTTCTGGTCATTTTAGAAGAAGCCGATTGTTTTCAAATGCAAAGAAGACACTCTACTGTCAAATGACTTACCTCGCCAACCTTAATGTTTGTGCCAGTTTTTGACGTAGTGAAGTTTTTTTTTTAAAAATAAAATAAAATGAGAGACCAAAAAACCTAAAAAAAGGGGCCTAGATTCAAGATCGTGATTATTACTTTATTTTTCAAAAATAATCCAGCACACCATAGCGATCCATTATTTTAGATAGTTGTCAAACAGTTTGTCTGTTTAATGTAATCATGAGGCAGCAGATATAACGTCACTTGGCAGCTCATCTGAAATCTTTGGATTGTGCAGCTTTTACTTTCATTTTGTTTACTTTATCCCTCCTAGGTTGAATTCCCCTTGCTGCGACGGCTGCGGTTTCCGTGCCCCACCGCACTGGCCGGCCCTTTTTGTTCTTGAGAGTCTGCTGTGATGATGGTGGCACAGATAGTGACTCTGATGATGCTGGCTGTGTCGCACCACCGGCTCCTCAAACGGTTATGTTGGCCGCCACCTCGCTCTCAGCCCTCTGCAACTGATTCTGCGTGGCAGCTGTCGCCCGCCCCCTCTGCTGCTGCTGCCTCGTCTGCCTCCTGCTCGGCCTCTCTTGTCTCCTGTGGCGATGCCTCAAACACCTCGTTGGCCTCGTTGGCGTTGTTGGTTGCCCACAGCCGCGCCACGCCAAAGCTCAAACGGCCCCGGCACGCGGTCCGTTCAGGCCCAGGCCGATCGACCGCACCTTTTGCCGCAGCAGTTCGGTCTGTGGCTCACCACAAAGCCGTAGGTTTGTCCGCACAAAGTCGGACCACGGCACCACCACTGTCTCCATTGGTTGGGCCGGCGCGCAAACAGCCGGTGCTGGTGCAGATCCGTGGGCGCCACCATCGAGTCCGTCTGCACATTCCACCAGGTAGCTGCGCATCGGAGCGCCACGACGCAGTGCAAGGTAGGCGTACGAGTCAACGTCCCAGAGGGAGCGGCCGAAGACGGTGGCCTGGCGATCGGCGGTGCGCCAGGCGGCGTAGCCGGTACGCTGGATATCGGGGCGGCCTCGAGGCAGCGCGTCGAGATGGTGCCGCTGGAAGCGAATGTAGCCGCAGCGAGTGGTGGAGATCGATAGTGAGGATGAGGAACATGCGCGATGAGGATTTTGCGTGATGAGATGCTGATGAGAGGGGGATGTTGATTGATATTGAAGAGGGCACCCATTTCCGAGTTGTTGCTTGTCGAGAGAAGCCCGCCGATTTCCGGTTTCGTTCGGTCGTATGAGCTTGCATTCCGCTGACAGAGTCCCGCGCCTTGAATTGACATGAGCTCTCGTACCGGGCCGGACGGGCCCTTTGATGCCCTCGGAACGCATTTGCTGTCTCGAGCGAAACGCCTGGTCAGTTTACCTTTCCCCTTGTCGTCTTCTAAACCCTCTCTTCTGCGAGAGCCCCTCTCTGAACGTAACCAGATGCCAGAGAGCCGTTTGAACTCATCGTAGCTCCCGGGCCTCCAAGAAGCCCTTAGACGGGCGTAAGTTAATGTTCTGCGGTCGCATGCACGGCCGCGCGCGCGTTGATGTAGTAGAGGGAGGGATCGGAAATTTCGAGTCGAGGGGGCGAGGAGGGGCCAGTTGGCAGCGGCCGAGAGCTCCGCTGAGAGTTGGAGCTGGCGGTTGCTGGGCGCTTGTGGACTTGCGCTGTCAATTTATGCGTTCGATTTTGGGGCCAGGCGTCAGAATTCATATGCGGCGGGCGCGTTTGCTGTTTCGTCGTTCGGGATTAGCGACTTGCCTCTGCGTTCAAGAGGTTCGTTCGCCGCGTATTTTGCGTCGAATGGGGAAGCTTCAGGACTCGTCATCAAACGCCCCGCTTAAAGGCAATATATTGTCGGCCCAGTTTGCAATAC